>OX359249.1:18219683-18530519 GCA_947179485.1 Allacma fusca | reverse complement strand
TATATATATATATATATATATATATAATACTTAATAAAACTCAAGTTCACTTTGCCAACTAAAATTACTTACACGCAATATAAGGAAGGAGCACAAGCCCTATTCTGTCGCTTTTTTCCACAATGGTCATGGCAGTGTTAAAAAATTATAGATACTTTCACTTTCAATCACTGATATCATTTGCATACTCCAGTGGTACATCCATTGCTTCAAATTTACTCCCAACTTTGATAAGTATATTGGCCGGGGCATTTCTGAGTCACTTTCGGTGTTTTCAGATTTTGAATATTTTGAATTAAACAAAGGAACTAGCAAATCTTGTGCTTTTGGGGTTAATCTGGACCAAATTTGATCCGACTCGGATTGAGTTATCCTGTACATCCGTATAACTTCTTGAATGCACAAAGCACAAGCATCAAAATGACGAGTGTCCACAGAACTTCGTAAAACTTTAGTCAGTTCTCCAATAAAGTATATCACAAAATCAGCTTCGCCTACTGTAAATATTGTCAGCCCGAATCGAGAATTCGCAGTCAACTGAGCCTTTAAGTCAAAACGCCGTGGATCTAACGCTCCAATCATGCCAATGCAGGACGCACATAATATTTTCATTTTTTCAGTCTTTGCTTCTTTGCTAGCCTGTAGCAAATTTTTTAGTAACTGCAAAAATAGTAACAAGATAATAGTACAGTATGCACTTTCAATAAATAACCTCACAATATTTCTGATGTATGAAAAGTGGATATAACGCACGTTGGTGGTGCTGCCCGTAAATAGGTGACCGTCGAATTTAAGGTCAGTAATGTGATTCATTTGTTTATCAAGAACTAGTTTCAATCTCTGGACTGCTCGATAGCGAACGTGAGAATTTTCGCTTCCAACTTCCTCCACCAGTTGATAAAAGAATTCCAATGGACTATTTTACAACATATTTAATTCATTACCGTTCATTATTTCTAAATTTAAAAGCCTACATGTTCTTGAATGATCCAATCACCTAATTTTAGTCAGAACATTTTTCAACTTCTCTCGAACATCTGGATCTCCGCTTTGGTTCACTAAAAAGTGAAGAGTTCTAAAGTTATCCTGAAGTACAGGTCCATGATTTATAATAACTTGTTTCAAAATTCCATCTACTTCAGTTCCATTCGTCTTCCTCAAAAAAGTCATGCTAGCACTTATTTGACTTATCATGGAACGTAAAGAGCTGTCTTCCAAGCTGAAACAAAATATCATTCTTATTTATTTGAGATCTCAAAATATGTATAATGAATATAACAAATAGAAGGATATATTTCACGAAATTAAGAACTTACTTAACAATGAATTGTTTCCAGGCTTGGAAAAGAAGGTCATTATAATCTGGACCTAAAGTTCTGAGCGAATTCAGCATAGAATACAGCTGCAAAGAGACAACAGGAATGAATTACTACGGACATTTTTGGAGTTAAAACGTGTGCAACTTATATTTTTACCTTCAACTTAGAACTTGTCACACGTTTTTTTCCAAGCAAGCTAATCAGCATGGCAAAGCATCCTAGATATCGTCTTTTGGATAGAATCGATTCCGCTTTGGTTCTGAATTTCGCATCAAAGTAGAGAAAAACGCCCATGTACAGCTTCTCTAACGCATCTCCCTGTATTATAATTTGTTTTTAATTTTCCATTTCAATACGTATTTTTCAAAATAAAATACATTTATTTACGATCGAGCGATGCAACATCTTCTTGGACGCTGTATTTCTCCTCTCATCATTCCATTCCAATAAGTACGTGTAGCCTTGAAGTACTTTTTCACGGTACTCAAAAATATGCGAGACCAGTTCTATGTGAAGAAACTGCGAGACGAAAATGTATACAAGGACATGGTAAATACGGAAATTTAATTAGCCAAAATAGTCAAACAAACAAAACTACCTGAGAATTCAATTTGATAACTCTGACTGGGTCGAATGTGTAAACCTGCCTTAACTTTTCTAAAAGCGTCTCCACCTGTTCTGGAGTAAAGTTAAGCAAAGCATTCGGGTAGTAATATGCAAACTCTTCTTCCAAGAACTCTTCTCTTGACTTGCCAGCGAAGTCACACACTGCGGCAACTAATGTGTGATCCCGTTGGTCATGAAACATATTTACGACACAATGTTTCACCATTAGCCTAAGAAATGTGTTCATCATAACCTTGCGACTCAAATCAAGAGCAAAGCTAACGCGAAGAAAATATCTGGTGCATAACTGAATCGCATGTTGGTCGGTACGGCCATCACTTTCTTGAAAAAACGAATCTGTACAAATTACTTTCATTTCCTGTAAACAAATAATTTCAAGATACTTTTCCTCTATATATTAAATTGGGTTTAATAGTAAATTTATAAGATTTGTCAAATTACATGCGCGAAAACTTCCTTGTATCTGGCACATAGTTCCCAAGGAAGGCAATTTGCTCTCATAGCTAAGCTCATCAATATTCTCTGAGACAGTATTATCACATTTACAATATCTAAATTAGCAAGCATACGAAGGCAAATTTTCAGGATTTCTGCCACCCATATATCACCGTCAGCATGCCTAAAATAAAGTAACAACAAAATCTTAGAAAATACTCTAAAGATTTAAAATGTGTTAAAATAACAACGTATTAATGGTCTATTCAGTTTTTAACTTCAACTGAGTATATACCTAGCCCAGTTCATGAAGCATGTATGAAAATCAACCAGATTTATCCAATTAAGTTCGTCTATTGACGATTTCCCCGAGCTCAAATAAAATTTGTACAGGAAATTACTGTACAAAATAGCTGCAGCATCAAATCGACCGGGAGGAGGTTTACATACGAAAGCAGATTTGCTTTCGGTTAAGATATCTTTCTGAGATGAAAACGGAAACACGACACGACTTTTTGATCCAGAGACCCGACAACCTTCTGTTTGCATCCTCTAAAATGTACATGCAGTTTTTTAATTTTCACAATAATTATTATGACAGTAATAATTATCAATGTATTGTTGAATAGGTACTTTGGAACCAGAATGAATTTGAGTCTTCGGATGGGTATATTCCAACGAGCTAGATACTCTGTTCGTAGAGTTTTTTGTGCTCTTTCGAAAAGCCTGTCCTTTTGGGTTACTGAAACTGCGATTCTCTGATGGACAAGTATCTTTTTGAAGCCTCTTTTTCTTCTTCATTTCAGGTTTGCTTCCTTTGAAACAAATTCATTAAAACAAATTCAAAAAAATATGATTAGGATTATCACAACTCTTAAAATTAGGTAGCATGAAGATGCTAGCCGGATTCTCCCACTTACCTTTGCTATGTTTTCTTCTACTGTTCTTTTCGTTGTCCAAACTAGAATTGCCTACAAAATTTAATCTCTTAGGATTTTGGGGAACGACACGTTTAATTTCCCTCGTACAGTACCCATATATATCCACAAGTTTAGTTTGAACGGCAGAATTCGTACAAGAAAATATTTTCCAGAAAACAGAAGTAAACTGCAATAAGTTCAACTTGGCGTGCTTCCTCAAGGTGTGCAACACATTTATTAGCTTGAAGTGAACCTGTTAGCCGAACATCAACTGCATTCATTAACAATCAAACCTAGTATTTCGAACACACGACCATAAGAGTAGTGTTGAATATGTATAAAGATTTTACCCGCGAGCTTCTAATATACAACAATTTGAGGAGAATGCTCTGAAGAATTCTTTCATCAGTATTTTTAAATTTTGGCATCTTCGAAGATGTTACGTATTTGGTTTTACAAAGGCGATCTCGAAATACGTTATTGCAGATAACACACCCAGCTGGTACTGGCATATTATGTGGTAGAAATCCACTGGAAATCCTTTTGTAAGCATAAGCACAAGGCAGTCGAACAACTACCTCCGTAAGCACTAAAATGTATTCTTTGTCGTGTCTCTTCAAATTTTGTGACATCAGGTACACATAGTACTTCAAAAGTTGTATCCAACCTGCAGAAATACGAAATGATATGATGGTATGAATAAAACAAAGTGTGTAAAAGCGTCATATGAAACTTACTGAATAAATGCAAAGGCCACCAAAAACCGCTGAAAAGTTCCAGGACACCAACTGAAGTATCATCGGGTTCTTCAGTAATGACAATATCAATTAAAATAATTCGAATAACGTTTCTAAAAGGATAGAATCCGTCAAAGCGAAGAAGAGCTACGCATCTTTGTTTCATTTTAGCATCTGAAATAACAAGACAATGAAAATCAATTTAGTAGGAACTAGGAACCCTGTTGGTCAATTAAGGACTGATTTTCGTTTGACAGTTTCACAGATTCAGTATTCAAAGAGGAATATAACTGACATACCAAAAATTATATTAGCACTGCAGAGAAAATTCAGCCCGGGTACACACTGGCAGGACGGCAAGACGTCCCCTAGTTTCCGCAACCAAGGTATCGTCAGAAGAAACAACCAGTCTCTCATCACACTAACGTCTATGATTATATTTTGACCAACTCCATGTAAAACTAAATCCAAGGCATCCATGAAGAGGTTCAATATTAAGGGTACATCACGTCCATTTATTTCTCTAGAAAAAATCCAAAAATTATCCTGAACTTCTAAGAAGAATGAATCAATAAAGAATAACCGTATTTCCACTGAAATCTTACACTCTAGCTTGATTAAGGCCACAGCAAAAAACACGGGTCATGAGTTTCAGATGATTCATCGTAATGAAACACACGTTGACTTGAACATCATCTTGATTCACTCCCGGCACCTCATTTACAAGAAGTTTGGTTATTTCATTCAAAAATCCCTTCCTAGCTTCTGAAATGAACTTAAGGAGGAGTACAGATAGTGACAGCACTTTCAAGCGAAAGGTATAATCCCTCTCCAGAGCCCGCGTCATCAAGTCCTCCCATTTCCTCAAGATCAATTTCAAGTGAACAACCGTCGTAGTCAAATCTACGAGCTCTTCCTTCGCCGAGATTGCGATTCTACGGATTTCATCACACAATTCAAGCTGATCTAACATACCTTCCCATAAACCGTCTCCCTCAAATCACACTTACCTATTTTGATCCAACTTCCGCTTCCGACAACCAGCCCCATCAATTCTCACTGGCTTAGTATCCGACGACCTGTAAAATGCGTACACCTCTACGCATTCTTGAACTAGCCCGGCCTATTTATACAGAACCATGAATTATGTATCCACTACAACTTCCTCCAGCCAAAGGAATTAAAATCAAGGCTCAATATTCAATTAATTCTGCATACCAACTGCATCGACCCATCTTTCAGTAAATTATGACAGTTTGACCTTTCATAGAATTCATCCTGGCTGTCCTCCACATAACTGTCAGAGAACTCCATTATCCTTATTCCCCTTTCAGTGGTTATGCTGCCTATGTGCCAATCCTTCCGGTTTCCACCACACCACCTATAATATGATAATAGAGAGAACTTAAACACAAAAACTTTCGCAGCTTTCTCTTCATTAATATCCCGAACAATTTTGAAAGCAGAGAAATTCAGGCCTGCTTACCGTTCACTCGTCACTTCGTCACTTCATTCATCCAGCGATTTACACAACAACGCCTCACAAAAATATTAACTATTTTCATCAATTGATACTTTCCCTGTCACAACTCAAAACAAAATCCTTTCACCAAAGAAATATTTATTTTTCCTACAACAATATTAATTTTCCTCCACCTGGAGCTCAGCCTCCACTTCCGCATCCGCTCTTAATCACAAATCCCAACACTACACCGTCAGTCCAGAAAAACAATTTCCACTCAAAATAATAATGGAATGGTATTAATAAATTTTACTCATGACAGATAAGAAAGACAAAAATAAACAGGATCGATCAGGATCAGGTTACTTACACAAAAGTAAGCAGTCAGTCGGGAGTTCTAATCGGCAGTAGCGGAACTTTATACAAAACGTTTGCCCGAAGCACTGTTCCCGCCTAATAACATTTCCATGTGTTCAAGTCTAACCGCTGGTATGAATTTCAATGGCAAGGATGAGCCCGTATGCTTTAGTGTTGTGCTCTGCTTAGAGCTTTGCTTGCATAGCTACTAATCAAGGCTGACTATTTAATACACATTCAGCATTCAACCCTTACCTTTTTGCAGTGCGTGAGAGTCTCCGAGTTTCTCAACCGACTTTGGAAACTTTCCAGTCATAATGTACAATGCCTTTGTAATCATTTAATTCCAAGTTGCCTTCTCATGTTTCATTATCTTCCAATCTAATCTCCCCCCGTATATTCACATTTGAACGAGGAGATATTCTCCAGAGACAAGTACTTAATTAGTCTCGTTAAATTACTGAAGCTCCTCAATTCATTATAATAAGTGAATCGTTATCTCTCCAGCTTCTCTGAAGACTCCGCTTTTGATCCAGTTATCATCCTAATGTTAATGAGCTTGACCATCTCAGGCCGGCATAGTGTGAGGTATAAAAATAATCTTGGGCAGGAGTCATCGTCATTAACCAGAAGTACCAAGGCACTCTGATGTTCTTCAAAACTGTCATTATTCATTTTTTATTGCTACTACAATGCTACTTCAGGTGTTACAACCAAGGTTTTTGAATTACTCAACCAACCCTGGGTTGTACAAGATTCTATACAAATCAAAATTAGAAATGCCAGAATAGCATCACAATTACGAAATTACACCTCAGCGTCTCAGCTCATGCATAAACGCCTAATCGTCATTGAGTCTCACCTTGCCCCGACCAGCTCAAGGCAGACTCTCTACAGACTCCATTAAATTAAACACTGGATTTAAATTCAAGTGTTTTAACTAAAATTAAAATCCCAGGACAGTAATACTTGAGTATACTTCAATTGTGTAGATTAAACAGTCCTTTAAAATCCCTTTAAAATTCCATTAAATTATATTATGGAAAAATTCCTACTGCTCCTCACAGCTCCACAAAAAGATGACCTGTAGAGAGCCACAAGGAATAGTACCATTGTCATTAACCTTTAATTTTTTAAGTAACTTCCAGGATTCTTTCCTTATTTCTCATTAAAGACTAATTGGAAGTGGAGGCTTTTTGTAATAATTTGGGGTGAGCTTGGGTCAACCGTAATTAATTGACCGCAATTTTAATAAAGTTGGGGATTTTTGAAAAAAAAGTGAGGGAATATCCCTACTAGCTATTACTATATCCTGATCAGGGAGGCTGTAATTTGTTGCGGCTCGCTTCCCTCATAAGAAATGTTCCCTTTGAAATGTCCATTTGATTTTTTGTATGTACTCAGATAATAGTATAATACATGTTTTTTTTATATGCAGTGGGTCTTCCCTATATATATAGTGGAACGTGGAACTATTTGGAAGTTCATTGAAACTCCCCGCAGGAGCAGCAGGAGCTTTTATTTAAAGGAAGGAAAAAGTATCAATAAGTACGATTTGATTTGGTTGGGCAAAAAAGTACCATCACCATCGGGAGTTGATTTTTTTTTCCTAAAAGGACTTTATACATTGTACTTGTGCTCGGTCGTACACCCAAAGGAGGACTATTCTGTCAAATATGTTTGCCCTGACAGGGCTGTAAGTTTGTATTGTAAGAGAAGTTGAATGTTTGTGACTATACTCGTAAGCACTAATAACTTCATCCCGGCCGGTTTTGTCTAACTATTACATAATTGGTATGAACTTCAAGAGTCCTCATATATTTTGTATTCATTTAATTCCAGGTATATCAGGCAGACCAAATCTGTATCTAGTTTAGTTTTCTTTCAGCTGTGGAGGGTCCCACTTGTGAGGAATCAAAGCAGACGGAAAATGTCAAGGTAAGGGATCTTAATTTCATGGGGTCCAATATATTCAAAAAAATTATCAAAACTGATTTACTGGATGTATATAATAATTATTTTAATTTTGTAGAATTTTAATTTTTTGGAAGAACCTGTCAGATTTATTTTGGGGGAATATGGTATTGAGACAGTTTATAGTGTTAGGGAGTTTAGTGGGCGTTTTTTATTTTGAATGGAAATACTGTTGTTAGGGTAGGGTTTATTTATACTTATATACTATTACACTATTACATTATTGTGTGGTATGTATTTATTTAGTTATGAAGGTTTGATGTGTGGGAATGCATGTAGTTAGTTAGCTAATTGTTGGGCTTAGTTCATTCTGGGCATGGAAACGTCAACCAGGATTTTGGTTTGTGTGTTGGGAAGTTGTTGTAAAAGATGACATGAGCATGGAAGGAAAGTATTTTTATTGTACGGTGTTGTTGTGATGTTGTTATTAGGGGGGATTGTATGGAGAATCGGAAGTTAATGGAATTTAATGTGAGGAGTTTGTTTGGGTTAGTTTTGTTGGAGAGCTTTGCGAGGGAACGGAGTATGTAAAGTTATTAGGGGGAAACAGGAAGTTGTTTATGGTGTCTTGGTTTACTGTAGTTGTTAGGATTTTGACATGAGACATCAAGTTTTGATTTTTGACATTCCTGGCTCTCTTTACAGCAATTTAAGAGTTGCGGCTCCTTTGAGAGCAAGCACTACCTTGTCGGATGGACAGTTCGACAGCATCGTGGTGGTTGCGACGGAACTAGAAACTGTGGGCCAACTGTCCGGTGATATTAGCAGCCTCTTAAGGAAGCAATTGGAGGTAAGTTAAACATATTGTCATTGTGGGCTTCACTTCTGGAACGTGTGATTAAACTTCGTCCTGTAGAGGTCATAGTGTCATTGAACAATTTGTATAGTGTACATATTGATTCACTGATTACCTTTCATTTTATTGACGGTGTTGAATCACTTCAGTCGATTGAATTATGTATTAGTACCTTGTGATTGCAAATGTGTCTGCATGGGAAGACGAGTGAGCTGATAATTTGTTCATGTAGGATGAACATGTCTGGACGGAACGCATCTGTTTGTCATCGTAATCAGACAAGATAATTTTGTAACTTTATACAGGACGTGAGAAGAATATGACCTTTGCACACGAGTCACGAAATATTTTTAATTATTGACGAGCTTGTAAATGTCAAAATACTAGATACTCATTTTCGGTACATTGTTCAGATTTGTTGAAGCATCAGTTGCAAGTAGAAGTTGTAATTATGACACTTGCTTTATTTTCTGTAGATTGATTCTGCTGTTGCCAAAGAAGGATGTGTTTTACCCACCAGTTTACCGTCCAAACGGCTAGTCTATGCACCAACGGGACCAGTTAATCGTGATTATGATGATGTTCGCCGCTACGCTGAATCCGCTGCAAAGGGCGTTAAGAGGTGAGTTAGTTAAGAAGTAATAGCAAAGGTTTTTATCGATGGAGACAGGCATTTAGTATTAACTTTTGTTTATTAGGGCTTTATCTGCTGGATCCACTAAACCTCTTTTGGTAGTTGCTCCGGATGCACGCTTTAAGAATGCAACTTTGGTCTCCATACTAGGAGCCCTTGAAGTCCTGTATTCCGTAAGCTTATACATTAAATCCTAAAAAGCTAGATCCCTGTATTAATAATACTTTGAACGCATATCCAACTTGTGTTTACAAATTAATACTTTTTCCAATAGCCCCTGCAATACAGAGAAGTCCGCCCACTTGCGTCACAAAAGGTTTGTTTGTTGCTAATAATGATTAAAACCATGCCAAAATTGCCGAAGTTAAAAGGCGTTATAGTAAAAAAAACTATTTTTATGCAGGTCAAGGAGCTTGGCGTCTACGGACCAAATGCCGATGAACTTAGGAAGACAATCGAGCTTGCTCAAAGTCTAGAAAGCGGAAGGTACGTAGTTTTGTTATTCACTTGGCATTCTGTTTGATGCACAAAATATTTTCTACAATAATTTGAACTAATGAGCCCGTCATTCATTACTAGGTATGTCGCTCGTGACTTAGGAGGTGGCGACCCTGAACGAATGGCACCTCCTCGGTTTGCATCTTACGTGCAGGAATTATTTGCTAACTCTCCAGTCAGCGTCGAAGTTATATCTAATCGCAAAGTGTTTGAAAAAGAGTATCCACTCTTTGCTGCTGTCGATCGAGCTGCAGCTTGTAAGTACCAGTTTACCTAATCAACAGTTTTTATGTTGTATTGGTTGAATAGGGAGCGATTTGTGGTAGAATGTGCTTGAGGATATCTTTGAATATTTATAGCTGTTGAAAGACATGAAGGAAGAATTATTTACCTTACTTACGAAGGAGAAGGTCCCATCACAAAAACCTTGTTGCCATGCGGCAAGGGAATCACCTATGATACTGGTGGTGCTGATATTAAAGCTGGAGGCATCATGGCTGGCATGTCTCGAGATAAATGCGGAGCTGCAGCTGTTGTCGGACTATTCCAGGTAGATTGATGTGCATTGAAAATTCTCCTGCAAGGAATAAACTCGGAATGCAAGTTAAAATATGAATGGAATTTATCATGTAATACGTTTTCAAGGTGCTAGCAAGCCTGAAACCAAAAGGTATTAAGGCAATTGGTGGGTGTGCGGTTGCTCGAAACAGCGTCGGTGAGGAATGTTATGTCTCAGACGAAGTTATTGTGAGTAGAGCAGGAAAGATTATCAGAATTGGCAATACTGATGCTGAAGGCCGCATGGTCATGACCGATGTGTTATGCAAGGTATGAACCTATGAAGCATTTTTGAGTGCATTTGCTCACATATCTTGAATGCTTTTTACTTTATCTCAACGACTGAATTTGTTTTTTTGGCAATGAAAGTGAATACTCAAAAACAAGGCCTATATGAAGATTTTTATTGTATGATATAGTTGAAGGAGATTGCTGTCAACGAAGTGGAACCCCATCTGTTCACGATAGCTACTTTGACCGGCCATGCTTGTCTTGCTCTCGGAGGCTACACGGTAAGCCTCTATACTTCTTATTTCAACATTGTATTGTATATTAAGGTAACTGTTTCTAATCGAATACATTATAGGCTCTGATTGACAACGGTCCAGCGCGTCAGCAGAATTTCGCAACAAAAGTTCAGCAAGCTGGAGAAGAGCTCGGAGATATGATCGAAATCAGCACACTCCGTAGAGAGGATTATAGTTTCACCAGAAGTAAGCACACATGAAGTAGCCGCACAGAAGTTTACTTTGTAAACAAGGATTGGACAGAATCAAATCATGGTAATATAATTTTGCTTTGAATGTCCAACAGGCTCTGGGGAAGGAGAGGATTTGCTTCAAAGCAACAACGCTCCTTCCAGCCGTACTCCTAGAGGCCATCAATTTCCAGCAGCATTTATGATTGAAGCCGCTGGATTAGAGAAGGTAAGTCTTCATCACTATACATACATATTATTTCGCACCTTGGTATCTAGTTGAAGGTTTTACTAGTTGAATTTCAGTGATAATCTGGTCTAAACTTTATCAATTCACTTTTACAGCACGGAATTGACAGCGCTAAGCCATTAAGATACTCTCATTTTGACATCGCTGGTGCTGCAGGAGATTACCCTGCCAATCCAAGTGGTGTACCCGTCCTTGCATTGGCAAATCATTTCTTTGGAGAGCAGTTTTGAAAAGCTGTAGGAATGTTCCGTCATTCCAAGAGTTCATGAAAAACATTCATTAGCCTACTAATTTTGTACTGCCGTTGTCAGTGCCATGTTGTCTGAAAATTTTCCGGTGATTGTTTACTGTTAATAAATCTTCAGAATTGGGATAAAGATACATTTATTGATTTATTATTCATGGACTATCATTGTTACCATAAATCTTGGTTAAGACCCGAGCGTCTCTCGAAATTTATTCGAAGTTAGAAACAGTCAGTAGATGAAAAACAGTAACAAGGCTCAAAAGTCATACTTCATTCAACAAGGGATTCAATTTTTCAAAAGTAACAATAGTTTTGAATTCACTTATTTAAATGCAAATTATTATTTGTATTTGAATAAAAATATCCTAATGTTTTTACTACCTAAAGTATAGGAAACAACACAAAGTCAGAAAAGTATACAGTGCGTGTTCATGATCTTGATCTCAATTTTATGAGAGACATATGTTATTCAAGTGCCTACGTCTGATATATTTTTCTCATTCAAGTGCACTTAAATTAATAAAGATCTCCTCGAGCTGCGTCTGGGCAACATTTTTGTTATAAAAGTTTTTATTTCTGATTATCTCAAATAAAAACAGTAATAATTATTACCTCTCTTCTAGACACCTGTAACGTGGGTGTCATAAAGTAGCATTTAAGTATTGTATGCTATGCATATATATAATAACAGTCAAGTTGTTGATTTTTAAATTGATTATGCACGCCATTTAAACTTTCCAACCACCCTATTTCGAAACCTTTAGAGATTTCATGGATGAAATGTGAAATGTACGTGCCTACGACCTCACCGGATCATACATACTATTATATGCATCTTAGGGTTTTTTGAAACATCCTCAATTTATTATTTTAACAACAGAATTGATTGATATAAAAGAAAAGGCTACACCTAATTCACCTCACAACATTTTGAGAATATTTTACCGTAATAAAAGCAAAATCATATTTTCCGCATTAGAATCTCAGCATTCTCATCTTTCACCCCAGTGTTTGTTCAAAACTTGAAGGTAAACAAAAGGGGACATTTGAGAGAGAGTTTTCTTATTTTAAACTACAGATAGTATGTATTGCTGCAAGCTGACTTGACTCTGATGTTTATTTATGCCTATAAACATTTTCAAAAAACTTGTGTTATACTATTAATTATGTTTAAGTAATTAACTACTACACTAAGAGTTTACATCTTTTTGCCTAAATTAGTGTGCAACAGAGTGTCAGCATCATAATGCATGGTATGAAATTTGTGAATTTTTTACGATGTTCTCCATTGCAATTTGTCATACAATGTTACAGTAGTGAAAAAGTAAAAGTGAATACGTTGTACGGCAGGACACTAAAACTTGAAGCTTATAAATTCCACAAGTTACTATGCAATGCAATGTAGCGAATGTTCCGGTTCGGCTTCTTCAAAAGTCCGGAATCTCATGTCCCAGAGAATCAGATACATGTTTGTTCAATACTCACAATGAGTATAGAATTCTTGTAGTAGTGAGGTGAGGTGACCATAGTAAATCCATTGTGGGTCACTAGTGAGAGTGTGTTTTTCTTTAGATTTTGTTTCTAACTAATATTATTAAAACAAGTTTACAAATTGTAAAAAAAAGACGAAATTATATGAATATTAATTTTTATTCGAGCAAGGCAATCAAAATATCACTTTATCACTTTCTCACCTCGTCAGTTTGTGGGTTTCAATTTTTGAACAAAATATTTTACCTTCTTTCTATAGCTTTCACTCATTTGTTCACATCTGCCTCCTGGAAGTCAACGATTTATTTAAGCCATATATTTATATACCCCAGCAGCCCCGAAAAAAACTGGTTCATTAGGGATGTAACCTGATCTCAGGTGAAACTTGCGGGGGGAAAATTATTAAAACCATTTTGGGGCTTAAACTTAGTATTTTAAAGAAAGGAGGGAACATGGATGAAACTGGATTATAACATCGACGGTATTTGTATTTAAAGTAAATTCTAGTACCTATTATTCTACAGTATTTCCAATGGATTTAACTCTCAAGTTACAACTGATAATTTTACCCTTCAATGCGTTGTGATACCATTTATGAAACAAGTCCAGAAAGACGGAACACAATCAGTTACAATAAGAATGGAATAGGAATGATTCGGTTTTAAAAGGATCTAGTGAGTTAATCTTTGTCGGAAGGCTCAGTTAACGCCCGGTTCTTCTGACATATCTGGGATTTAGATATTGGATCTACAAAAAGGCTATCGAAGAACAGAACTTAATAACGGTGTCAGAGAGTAACGATGGAGAAAGTTGAGGAAGACGGCGCTTTGACGTCATCTGCAAGTATGAGTGCTTTCTCTTATGTTGACTCTGGGGATTCTCAAACGAGGTTCTCACCAGTGGAGATGCCTACAAGGCCCTGGATGCCTATAGAGCTCCCGACTATAGGGGAACTCCGAAAATCTGTTCGCCAACGTCCGAAATTCACCATGCCTCAGGACACAATTGTCGTTCCTTTTGTGGATGGTGATGATCAACGAAATCCCTTCGACATACCTGTTGACATTCCGGGGTACATGTACAAGCATTTAGAAGAGCGAGCTAAGGTAATTCCAGCGACGAGCTAAGTTCAAAATGCTTTCTAAATCTAATTATCATTTATCATTTAGGAGAGACTGGACGCCCTGGCTGTTCCGACCTTAGAGAAGGAAACAATGATAACCAAAGCATACAAGTTGGTGTCACAGCGTGTGGCCCCCTTTTCTGTGACTTCGACTGACCCATGTGGGTTATCGCTTTAACTCATTGATTTACCACCATAGTAAAATTCCCTGTCAATACTATTAATTTAATTTAACATCGTTCAAGTTACGTTAAAAGTAACTCGTTCCGTTGCCTTTATACTGTAGCGGAGCGTCAGATTTGGCAGCAGGTGATTTGGGAAGCAAAGCGAGGCCTGAACGTGAGCAAGATGCAGAAAATATCAAGAAATGTTAGCAGTGCTTACATTACGCATAGAAAGAGACTTTTCTACCTTGATGTAATTAACCTTTCTCCATACTTCATACTATCCCACAAACATAAACAGTACCCGACGGTCTAGCCATTACTCATTACTTTCCTCACTTTAATGTAAAAGTTACTGTTGAATTAAAACGGAATAATGAGAAGTAAGTATTTTTCAGCATGCCATTCATGCCCGTCGACTCGCTCTCAAGAAACTACGCCGAGACGCGGAACTGGAAGAAAGAGCATTAAAGAACTTTGAATGGCTCGTTCAATTCACTCAGGATGCTTTTGATACATTCTTAAAAGAAAATGATGATGACACAATGGCAGCAGTACATGCGTAAGCATTTTTTTTATGTATCTCGTCCTCGCACTCATCCACGCATTTAATTAGACTGCATGGAAGCATATTCACTTAATTGATGTATCTGGGGATGCATTGACAATGATCCATGACACAGTGTCAGGAAGATTCAGGTTACAATGACTACTCCAATGATGGTTGCTCGTGACCCATTTACTACTATGACATGGCTGAAGCTAGAATGAGAAAATACTTAGAATTTTTATAAAATAACTGCAGCGCGTCAAAAACACAAATTCTAAGAACAGCCTACTTTCTTTTTATACAGTGGAACTAAAGTCTGTGTCTAGTGTCTGTATTTTACAGAACTGAAGATGTTAAGGTCACTAAAGGGCTCCACTTTTTCAGAATGCACTAGATATTACAATCATGAGTACGTACGTTCTGGCTCATAATACATATATTAGCTTAATATGTAATTAATTATACATATGTATACATAGATATATGTATAATTAATGTATATAAAAATATTATTAGTATTGCACACAGGTGGTTACAAAATAAAAATAAAAATCGTAAGCTACTAATTCATTTTTTGTGTTGTACGCTCTGTCCGGGAAAATTCGCTGTTAATGAATATAATTTATACTTACATGCTTCCCCAAATTGTATTTTTTAGGGCGGAAACAGCTTTGAAGGAAAAGCTTGAGAAAATGCTAGAGGCTCGGACGTTGAGCATTCACATTAATACGGTGAAGACAGATATTTTAGCAGCCAATGAGAGCCTAAAGGAATGCAAATCTTACATGAAATTCCTTGATGATATTGCCACTGAGCTCATGAGAAGAGATGAATTAGAAGCAACTAGAGCTGCTCGGGTATATCCACCTGATTAGAATATGACACAGATGATTTTTAAAAAACATTGAAAAAAAATCTAAAACTTAAACGCCATAATGTAGAGACAACAACAAATAAAGGAAGAGATGCTGAAATTTCTGAAAGAAGGCATGACATTGACAGAGGCAAGAGCTGCAGTGAAGGCGAACGAAAATGAAGCTATTATTGACACGTTCGGGGGGAAATTTAGCAAGAATTCCGGAGAACAAATAGGTATTCATTTTTCTTTTTTAAAAAGTTGTTGGAACCACTGGTTACCAAGAATAAAAAATTTGCTTTACTTTAATATCCCCAGCTGATGACACCAGTGATGCTCATTTCCTTAGTCAACTTCAGGAAGAAGCTCAAGGAGGCATGGTCTCAATTGAAGAAAATGAATCACCCAGTGAGACTCTGCTAGGGGAAGGTTAATATTTAATAAAATGCCTTTCAAATTGCTACTTGTGAACCGCAGGCTTGTGAGTATGTTCTTAATAAAATATCCCTATTTATTCACAGACCCTGACGGTTTTAATGAGTCGGAGCTATTAAATTCCATGGAATTAGTTGGAGGAAATGAAGTCACCGATAGACAAGAGTTGGCAAGTTAGTAATTTTAAATAACTCTTCTCTTTTTCTTTTTCTCTGAAATCCTAAATTTTGCCTTGGAGACAAGCATTAATGTACCTATTGATTCACTTAGATTTGAGTTTTACTAATCCCAAGCAACTGCTGGATATTTACTTGGAGATGGAAGAACAAAATTTGTCATTAATTCAACACGCGCAGCACAGCGAGGAGACCCTGGAAGGCATACAAGGCCAAATTCGTAAAACGAAAGTAGGCTTCAATGGAATGAATTCTATTGACATTCCATTAAATTAATGCAAAAATGTGGGCATAATATAAACGTCTTTTTCCCATGCAGAAAATTATGGATCACAAAGCTCGCCTTCTCAGAAATGAAATCAACAAAACTGAAGCAGCCAACGACAAAATGGAGGAGAGGGTGCATGCTATCAAGGCAATCATTAAGTATGTTCACGAGTCTATTATCTTACAGCACACCGAAAATGACTAAGAATTTCCCTGAATCCCTTATCATAATTATACTAATCTCGGAAATTATGTATATTAGCATGTTCTCTGGTGGTCACTATGATGTGAAGGGCCAGGAGAAATTTATGCGCCTGCTACGGAAGCACGTTAGCAAAGTTTTCAAGACAGCCATAACCAACAACAGTAAGTGATCCAATAGACTTGTATTCATTGGATAGAATTAATTTCAGAGTTTATGGCATATTACTTAAAGACAACTTATCAATATATGACAACCCTATCCATCAAGCCCTATTCTTATTAGCTATTTTTTCCCCAAGAAATAACAACTTTTTTATTCAATTCAAGAAATTGCAAACGACTCCCAACTCACGGCAGTTCTAATGCTGACAGCAGTTGAAAAACAATTTGAAGACTTGGTCAGAGATATAGAGAGTATGCCCACCGAGGTTGTCGTTAAAATATCAAGGGTAAATACTTAAACTACTTGTCAATCTATGGGTTATTGATTCTAAATTACGAGTTTCAATTTTCGCGTAATTAAAATTTGGGCAAATGTGCTCTCTAATTTTTTCATTGACATCTCCATGAATTAAATATTTGTTGATGTGAAACTACAGGAAATGGAGAAAGACAGAAGGGAGAACGAGCGGCTTGAAAGAATGCAAGATCGTAAATATAAACAATCCCAACGTGTTAACAGATCAATTGAGCGTGCTAAAGCTCCAGTGAAACATAAGGTAAGGAAATGGGTTGTTCAGTTTTTGTTTTGTTGATGTTCTTTACTTGTTCAGTTGAAAGCCTGAATATTTCAGTCAAAATCAGAAAAAAGAATTGCATGTGTTTAACAATATATTTATTCATTAAGCCACAATATTTCATAAAGTCTCATAATAATTACTACAGAGAGGTCGTCCACTATTTCCACGTTCGCGACCTCCGAAGGAAGTTATTAATCTATCTCAGAATGACTTGGATATTAAAGCTGCCGAGGATGAGTACAACTACTACTTCGGGGAGTGACTCGGGTAATTCGGAGAGGAGCATCTATCCTCAGTTGTTAGTGTATTGTATTTGTCTTATCATAACTCAATAAAATAATAGTCGCATGTCTTTGTTTTCGTGATTTTTGTGGGGGGATGGAGTTTGATTCCAGCCCGGCTTAATTCAATGGCTAATAATTTTTGAGACAGGGATTTTTGACAGTTTCCCTTAATAATTAATACCCAAGAGTTTCATAAATACAGTCCATGTTGAGATTTGAGTAGATATTTTAACAGAAATATTCCTATAAATTGCTCGCATGGCTTCTTTGCATTATTGGTTTTTAGGATTAACGCACTGTCAAAGCAGCATTGCCCGGGTATCTTGGGTCATCATTCATTAAAAATTGCTCTACTTAGGTGACAAATAGGGCCGATCGTATTTGCTCTGTAGTATTGACGTATTCACAAAATATGATGCTGTGATCAAGTACTAGAATCATGTCCGTGCGACAGCAGAGTAACCTGAACATGAGGATGGCAGATTGCCAATTGAATTTCCCCGTCATGACTTGCAAACGAACTTACCTATTTAGTACTTTTACCATGAAACTGTCTATACAGCTAGACCTCTTTTCACATGACCTCTCCAGGGTGCCAAATTGCCCCCAATGATGAAAGTTAAAGTAACAAGAGGACTAATTGAGGCTAATGCCCAAGCAAGGACTGCCAATTTTAAAGATAAATAGGGAATCGGAGTACGCCGACGGATAAACACAAGATCTGGAGGTAAAGGATTGAGTGTACATATATCATGTATCTGATTGATCATTGGCAGAGGAAGGGAAATCAGAAAAGACAAAAAACAGGGTAGTTTTTACATTTACATAATCTGTAATTAATTTCTCCCCAAACATCTTTCATCATTCATTATTGATTTAGTTATTACGGCTGAATTTATAACCTTGCATAACCTTCCTTTTAATCATGCAATTATTCTGAACAACCGGAGTATTTGAATGACAGGGCTTCTCAACTTTACAAGCAAGGTTAAAATGAAGATAATTACCTAAACTTACCTGTCGGGGCCAAGAGGAAAAGAACCATATATATCTGTTTTCAAATTAGCCCCTTCTGTGATGCATTTGCCTCTACATCAGAGAGGGGCTTGACACTAGTTCCATATAACTAAAATAATAAACACCAAAAACACATACTGCATTGATTGCTTGTTATGTATGGAGAAAGGCGGTGAAAGCTGTTCATGTCCGCTAAAAGTTGCTCACACTACCCCAAGCACAACATCACTGAAGACATACTAATGCTTCCTCTCGACTCCTGGCTCGCTCCATTCAGTCAAGCTAATTCGAAAAGTTTCCCACTTTGACTATATTTTGTCCACAAGGAAACCTTTCTCCCCATTATTTACCTGTTTAGAGAATTTCCAAGAAAACTTTTGCCCTATTAGCTGATATATATTTAGTTCATGATATTCCCATACCATGCAGTGTGGAAAAATGTCTGTTCATTAAATATGTTTGGGAGCTTTGAAGTGATGGGTCTCACAGCGGGAATTCAATCATCATTTTGGCTAAAAATATTTCAAAACTTGAGTTAAACATAATAGTATAATCCGAAACGAGTCCAAAACGCGTTGGTGTATCCCACCGGCAACTGACTTCCGCAAATCGACTCTTCAGAATCAGTTTCATCCCCCATGCATGCTCTACACTGGAACGTATTGTACTGCATATGCAATTATTTTTTAATGTACAAAAATATACACGGGGATATTCAAGGTAACTAAAATCGGTAAATTTAAAATTAGAGTGGAAAGTGAAACCTTTGCAATTTAAATAAAATTAATGGTTTGAAAATTTAATGTAGAATGTACCTATAGGTAGTAATTATAAGTGAAGTGACTATTTGCCTTCACTACTTCACCGAGTACGCTGTATAATATTTGCGTATAATAAGCGTACAAGGTAGAAGCAAAGCCACTGCTGTGATCATCTTTTGTTTCAACTTGTTCCTTGTAGGTTTGTGGGTCAATGATGGGGGTGAAACTTCAGCTAGGTATACATATCTGTAAGTACCTGGGTGCTACTGAGATTCAACATACTTCAGTTATTTTACTTTTAGTACCCTAAATGGAATTGCAGGAAAATGCTCATTATCAGTAACTGATAATGAGCATTTGCAATTTCGCTTCAATTAAAGAAGACAAATGACTCCTTTTTGTTAGTTCAAAGTTCTTGGGAAAATTCACAATAGTTTATCCTTCGGAACGATTAAATTCTATACAGGAATTTCAGCTAACAGAAAATATCAACAGGAAATTTATTTACGTACGTAAACATTTATCCAGGCTAGGAATTCGAAAGGGTAGGGATCATGAAGCAATATATGTAATTACATATAATTATGCATGCCCATAATTATCTAATTACATGTTACAAAATTGACCATAAATGCAGAACGAAATTCTGTTTAACTACTGTAATCTTGAACATAATTATTATGATTAAGATTATTATTATTAAAATTCTAAGAATTTTAACAACTTACAAAATTTTAAACATTCTCTGTTATGAAATCAATAATCTTAACCCCATAGGCTAAAATTTGTCAGTGTTTTTCTATTGATTGCAGAGACTGCTTTAGTAGTGTGGACAGCTTGTTTTAGGCCACTTAAACCTTGAGCAAGACGAAGGGCATGCATGACTGGTGTAGATATATATATTCTACATGTATTCATGAAGGATCGTTCGTAGATTTTAGATCTATAGTAACTTAGTAACTGTTGGCAGCATTACAATAAACTACAAGCGCATATCATTTACGAGGTCCATCTTGCTCAGCAATAATTTAGGAAGATTCAATAATCTTCGTAAAACATGTTCATCCAGTAGTTGTCCCTCGCTAATCATTATTGACCTTGGGACAAGTCCAACTTTATTGAGCCTCATGGTGTGAAATTACTTCCATCATAGTAATCTGGATTTTATAATCTATATATAGCTGTAGCAGCAAATAACTGGAGTTGCTTTTGCAGGTTTCCTTACTTCATTGAATGCATTCATTGGATAATTTCCCCCATTATGTACACTCAGACTCAAAAAGGAGTTTTCACTTTGTCTACCTCTTGAATAGGGATTGTTCCTTCCAAGGCTAATAATAATATAATAAACAACCTTATTAGCACAACTTCCACCATTTTACTTGCAGTTCTCAATTCATAAAATTTTCAATTGGCACATATGTATACCCCTTGCAGTGAAGTCATAGTGTCTACAAGTACACCAGATTTAGAAACTATTGCTTCTTTTTTGGCACGAAGACTGTAGATTCTCCCCTACTCTATATAGCTTCCCGAATTGACATGAACACTGATTTCGGAATCATTCATTAACGCAAAAGAAAGCCGACTGCAAGTTTAGACAGCGAGGAGGAAACCACTTAGTCTGGAAAATTGATAATCTGTTCATGTTTTTCCCTATTTGTTTACCTTTTAGGGATGAAAGCGTAAGATCCGTAGTGTTGAATGCATACTGAATTGTAATAAGGGAATTTATCTTATGTGTTAAGGGAAGATGAGAGCATATGGATGGAACACAGGACTATGTACGCTCGGAAATGTGGTGTAAAGTTGCCATTTGAGTTTCTTCAGGCTGAGCGTTAGTTGAGCGCTGGCCTATTGACAAAATAACAATAGTGGGAGAACTTTGGACCTGGCTGGCCTATAAACAGAGAGGGAAAGGAAAGGGAAATTTCCCTCATTCAGATGGTGTATAGCAAACAAAGATAGTCCTTGTTTTACTTACCTTTCGGACCAAGTCCGGGTGAGTGGTGATTGCTAAACAAATTTGTTGATGGGAATCCAGATTTGAGTTAAGTAAAAACAATTTGCTATTATTTGTTAAAGTTACGTTTCAACGCCGGGAACTACAAGAAGCCGTAAAAGGTTAAAAGGCATCCGTTGAAAATGTTGAACGTCTATAGGAGGGTATGCCTCCCTCATATGAAACCATCTGTTTCGTACGGTCATATGCGTTGTAAGGGCTTTTACTTGTTCCTGTCAGCATTTTACCGTTGTATATGCGGTCCGGGAGAAGGATACCAACATATTTTCCCTTGTGTGGATGCTAGGGAATGCTTGAAGTTAAATTCTTGATAATCTTCGAAAAACCTTGTTGGCAATGTTGGCATAGCTCTACCTATGTCTATGGTTTTTAACCGCTCCATCCCCAGAGTCTTAATGCACCTCCTCAGACGTTGGTTTCCGTAGGACTGGTGGCTAAAAGGAACTTGGTCCACCGAAACCACATGGAAGCCTTGGAGTATGCAGAGTAAGGAGCCTTGTCACCTTTCATTGAGTCGGAGTTCCCCATGCAATGTATAGAACCTACACCACAAACTTCAATTGATACAATTGACCTGTAACATCACTTATTAACATACCCTCCCTGAAATTAAAGTCTCCTTGGGTCTGTTGTACGCAAATGTAATTATAAGCACTCATGTGCAGCTCTCCTATTCTAATCTTGCTTTCGTTATCATTCGATTACCTCAGTTTGTTTTCACAAAGCACAAGAAGTAAAATAAACTCTCTAATTCAAATACGCCCACGATGATTTTCAAAGTGGTTGAAGTCCCTATAGCTTGAACTGTTTCCATCAATAAGGGCTCAAAACTATGGGGACGTTACCTGCTCGTCAATGTCAAACCATTGCAGAAGTAAGTATCTCTCCCTAAGTCTATATATCTGTATGTATACCTTGTGGAATCTGTAGAGAAGATTTTAGTGTATCTGGGGGGAATTCAAAAAGTCAAGTACCGGTTAGAATTACGCCTACTATGCATGCGTATGTATGATTTTGGTTCTGTCACGTTCTAACAGTAACAGACACCTTACTAAAGACGCTTAACCCTTGCACCTGAGAGTACAAAAAAAAGATTGTGTAAATTATTACAAATATTCAATCCGGATTGGGGAATTAAGGACAATTTTTTTAAATATACTGGCTAATATGTGAGACCTTTTAATTATCTTGTGCGACAATGCCCGTTAAATCTTGATACAAGTGTGTGTATCTTCTTTATGTCATACTGGAATTCTCTTCGTCCATGAGGAATAGTAAGTATTGTTGTTTCTTCAGGATTTCCGTTTTTCATTTAGGATTTATTGTATTACTGTAATATGAAAGGTAACTGCATTTACTCTTGTTGTATTGAAATAAAAATGTGATCACATTATTACCGGAAGAATCAAAAATCAATCAGGTTACTGTACCCGACGTCACTCAAGCATTCCAGTGAAACCGGTGGTTTTGGTCACCTCCGAACATTCATGAAGACACCTACATAAAGGCATAAAGTCCTGACTCAGAAGGAGAAAGTTGGGTCCCTATTGGCCCAAACTTATGTAGGCAGAAAATTGAAGCTGTTCGTCTCGGACCTAGCTAATGCTTCGTTCCCTCCCTGTTTGCTGAATGAAAGCCCCAACGTGTCTCCCCCCACGTCACAGTTTTTCACAGGGTACATGCCAAGGAAAAGAATAGCTGAAACGAGGAAGGAGTACTGTTCCAAGCTTAAAAATCAAGCTTTTAAAAGCGACTCCGATTCGGCTTGTCAGTCCAGTCTACATCAACACGGGTGAAAGTGATAACAAAGAGACGGCTTCCTGTAACATCCGCCAACGAAATCTTGTCTCAGTTTTACCCTTAACTGAGCATCAGGAATCCAGTTGATCTTCGCATCTTCATCCAATTTTCAACGTATTCATTTTGTCCCAACTTACTTTCACCCTCGTTTCTTACCCTATCCTTCACAATATTTTTCATTACCCTTTACATTGTCACAACTAACTTCCCCACAAGAATTTCCTGGTTTTAATAACCACAAAGGATTCTCATCAGAGTTGAAGCCCTTTCTACTTACTACACCGTCAATCCTTGAGACCTGCCATCTGGATTCGTCCCACGACTCCAGTTTTGCAGCTACGACCGAAACCTACTTAAGAACGTACGTAAGTGAAAATTTACCATTTAATTTGACGCCTAGGATTCTTTGAAATATATTTTTACTGTAATTGATAGCTTTTGCACATGCTTTTTACGTGGTTGTATCCTGTATCACGTTGCCCCTTTCGTACACCTCAGTAAATAAAAAGGAAGGGAAACCCAGACATACTAGTTTTTTATGATGATAAGTTCTGAACAAGCTTTTAATATTTTGGGTAAATTTACATTTACATTTTTTAACATACCCCTTATAATCGATAGTGTAAGTAAGCAGCTTGAAAAATTGAGCAAGTGGTGTAAGAAAAGTTTTGGTCAATTTGAACCCCTTCTGTACCTACATCTTCTGCCAACTCAGAACTGACATTCATCGTAAAATCAACGGACTGAGAAAAAAAATTCTTTTCTTTGCTTTGGAACTCATAACCTCAGGGAGGAAAAGTTTCTCTCAGCCGAGTTAACCTCTGAAAATATTTGAGGTTTCTTTTGTAAAATTGCATCAAAATAGTTTTGTACCCTTCTTTTTTTCACAACTCACACGTAAAGCTGCTCAAGCAGTTTTCACTTGAATTGTTCCGAAAAATTGTGCAATTTGAAATTTTTTTTTCCGTTCAATGAATTACTACCTTATCAAAGTCTGTTCACATTCATGGTTCTATCCCCTGAAACTTTTAAAGACAAACCTTCCCTTCCCTAGGGGGTATTCGGATATTACTGTAATATTACGTATTCAAAATGTATGACCGGAGGTTGCAGTAGTTGCTAGTAGCAATTGACCTTCTATCGATTTTAAATTGGAATACAAGAAAGCTTCATCCTCAAGATATTATTTTTCCTTAGGATCAAGTAATATTATCAGAGCCTTTCCTTTTAGTATGTAATAAATTCATTCCAGATTACTTTAGACGCATACAACTACAGACTATGTCTACACACTTTAAATTATCAACAAGTTGCAACGACGTCAACACCTTTGGTAGTAATTTAATAAGGACACATGTAGATATGATTCGATCAATCACTCTCCTGTGACTTCATTTGGAACGTATTATCTTAAAATATACTTCCATGCCTTACAAAGGAAATTAAGAGGGAGAACGTACAGAGTGTGTAGGATGTTGTCAAATATAAATATGTTGAGTAAATACCAAAAGCATTAATGTTATTAAGTGTCTCTGCATATATGAAAATGACAGAGGATACGTATCTCAGGATCTAATACCATCACTCAATCATTTAAATTTCTTTGTAGCACCTCCTGAATTCTTTCTTCCCTTTTAGCACTTTGAGAAACTTCTTGGAGCTATTTACGTGCCCACGAGCAGACAGTTTTCGTGGGATGCATCAAGTATCTTCATCTACCCCATTTCCACCATGCTCCACAAACTTTCCTATTTATTACAATGTATGAACATAAGTCATCCAACCACTGATACTCCTCCTCTTGTATTTCATCTTAGTCCCTAACTTTCACGTCAAAACTACCCTTGTAAAAAAAAAGCTTGGAACAGTTTACAAAGAACACGAAGGAACTTCTCTCATCTAAATTGTTTCAAATTCTGTGGCATAATAGATTAATCCACCTATTTCCAATGACAGTTGCCTTTTCCCCCTGGAATTATTTTCCCAATATCTTCCTACACAGAAATATATCTTTTAAATCTCACCCTTGGCAATGTGTTTATTTCACTTGCGTACGTACAGAGAAGAAATTTTGACTGGAGTAGAACGCATTTGAAGCGGTGCAAGGCCAAACCCCATAAGACAAATCCATTGGATAAAAATAATATTGTGAAAACACCCCCACAAACTATAAGCTTAGCCGGCCGAGCTTAGTTTAAAGTAATTTAGAGGATGTCATCCTGATTCCATAATATACTTGTAGACATTGACCTGGAGACCTAGAGCACAGTCTCATTATGAATGTAACTGACTTCACCCAGGTTCTGGAGTGGCTACAGCTGTTACTTTATAAGCTTCTTATCCCTCACCCCTGATAGCCTCTACGTTCTGTAAATTATTGAAGAGAATCTGCTAAATATTATCTGGAGGAATGACTTGAGCCAGAATATTTTAAGTGAGATTCCCTGTCAGGACTCAGTACGAGTATAATTTATGACGAGGTATGTACAGTCCCTGAGTATGGAGAGAATCGGGGCCAGAAACCACCTCTGGTACTCAGTCAGATGTCAGTTTCCTCTCATTGCCCCATTTGTGGTAGAGAAAAACAGGAGACTTTCGTAAACTTCAAAAATTGTGAGCATTGAACATTTCCACAAGCTCATTGTGCATGTTCACTCATTACTACCGGGTTCCATTTGTCTCTCAGTTGTGATATATATGTTACAAAGGAATTTCTAATTACCTATCAAACACAATAACCTATTTAAATATTAATTTCTGTGAAGAGCAGCATAGGGGAAATAAGAAACTTCTTCAGGGGTTAGTCCATCTCCTCTTGCTCTCTGAGACATTACAAATTTCCATTGTTGTCTAGAGAACAATAGTAATAATTATCTGAGCTATTTTACACTCTCTGGTAAATCAAGTCATTTTATACACTCTCTGTGTGTGCACCTATGTATGTATGTAGTACGTGAGGGACATTTTTACTGCATGCTCGTACAATTAGAACCTTACAACAACAACAATAGTAGTAATTAGAGACACTCGGTGCTAACTATATACTAACCCGTGGGAAGTTATTAATCTCGAATGGGAAACTAGGGGTACTGTTTTATTGAGCAAAGCCTGCCGCGAGGGGACTTATTCCTTAGCAAATTATCCTATCTCTGGAATGCCTTGGTTTTGAACAATGCTCAAGTTCAGAGTCTTTGAATTTAGTCCTCTCTTGTGACACTGAACATATCCCTTCATTTGAGAAGTATAAATATTTACTTTGGTTGCTGCAATATTATTATTCTTTTCGAGTACTGCACCTCACGCAGGACGTATGACTAGTAACTACAGCCCAAGTTATAACTTGGGCTGTTCAGTCCCAGGACTGGAATGTCAAGTTAGAATAGAAGCGATTGTACAAATTTAAGACGTTGGCCTGACTCCTTGTATGTATGTATGTATTTTAGGGGGTCCCACAACCAAAGTTATGGGACACTGCTCAGGCCATCAGTGGGCCCATTGCAGATTACCCTGTCGAACATGTTAATTTACGAATAGCATTGGAAGAGTGAGCATGGGATGTCCACTTTCCTGAATTTGCTTATCCGATTTCGTATCCCTAAGTTGCTATTTGGGCAACTGCTTCACTAAGATATGCAATCTACTCAAGTTATTTCAGGGGCTCCGGCTGCTATTCTACCAAGAGTAAAATGCAGGTGAGCCTCTGCACTTTATGCAGAACCTGAGGAATGTGCCAGATATTGGGACACTCACCCCCAAGTCAATACCTCAAGGCAATGACGTGGATTCGTGGTAATCACTGCTAAATCAAAATGTCACAAAAGCCTATGGGTGCAAACTACCCGGGAATCAAGTGCTGATTCGGTGGTGACAAATCACTAACAGCACAAGGTAGCGTTATGGTGCAAGACGCTCGCCCGGTAGACACTTGACAGCAGGGATCACAACTCTCCAAGCAGAGAGACTCGGGTGGTGGAGACAAAAAAAAAAGAATTATGTGTCTCAAAGTTTTTATGCAGATCTGCCAAAAGATAAGGGAGCTCAGATGAGCACAACCTCACCTCTCGACAGTCCTGTAGCAACCGGCCTGACTCCTTGGTTTTGACAGAATTCCAACCCGAGCCCAGGAAGCATATATGAATTTCATCTTACCCTCTTAAATAAATAAGTAGATGAATGAAATATAAAGTCAGCACGCTATACATAGGTTGAAGAGCTCATTCATGTGAAAAGAAATGAGCAAATTTCAGTATTTGCTTAGAATCATACAAAAATTATCATGTCGAGACGGTATCTACAAAGTATTAATATGAGCCTGTTGCACTAGGGAATCAATTCTTACTAAGGAGAGCGGAAATCATGGATTTAGATCTGAATTCCTTTTCCAATGACGTATATTTACCCATCGTGGTGAATAACCGTCACTATATGTATCTACAGAAGAAGTCTGCTTGCCATTCATTTTTTTTTACAAAAAAAAATTATTTTCCTTGAAATGAGAATTTTACAGCGTGGTAAGGATACAAGAAAAACCTTGCCGTGACTTTTATAGATATGTGAGCTGTCTTCGTATGTTATTAGATATATGTACATGTGTGTCGGGTCGAAGCCTCCTGCCTTACTCTACTTCCGTATGTGTAAGTATATATCCTGGGGAAATATTAACCCTAGTCTGATATTATAATACCCCGACTCACCGATATTAATTCTTCATCCGGTAAAACTAGATTCACTCTTCTAATATTACCGAGAGAGAATGTAGTCTTTTCGAAGGAGTATAAAGTACCATTCAATTCTACGAAGCATTATATTGTCATAATAGTCAAGTTACCAATAGCAAAGAACAGAGCGGGCTAGAATATTCCATTTTTTACTCTTTCGCTCGAGAATATTGAAACTCAGATGTACAGACACTGTGGTTTTTACGGTTCCATACTTTTTGCAACGCCTCCTACATCTGTATTCTTTTATATTTCAAACAAGGTCAGCGAGACAGGAATCATTTGCGATTCAACCGTGGATAGATCTTCCATAAAAAAAAATTCGTGTTCCGAAGTACAATCAGTATAGTTTACTTTTGCTGCCGACACAAAAATCTACATGGAACATGGAACCTCTTGTGAGTAGTTTCTTATGCACGGACTCTTCCAAGTCCATATGATCACGTTTACTCCTAAAAATTTTGTGCAATGATCTACTCTAAAGAAATTTCACAAGGAACTCCAAACTATGAATAAGAAAAGGCAACATTCAGAGGGCATCCCTTTTTTACCCAGTTGCAAGTTCTAAATTTCTTTGTTAATCTAGCGGGCATGCACTATGACAACTACTAATTACAAAAGGATTAGAAATCACCTGGGAGTAAGTATGGGTTACAGATAATTATGCAAAAGAAGAAATTGATGAAAGCTAATAAAACCTTTGCTTCGTGTAGCTGTCTCTTCACCATGCAGCAACGTAGGATTAAAGGCTTGATGTAAATAGAACTACGCCGTATTGAGATTGTTAGAATTGACGGGTACTGAAATTAAAATATCCATGTAATAAGTAACTTTACAATAGGTAAATGTTTTTTTTTCTTTAAAAGATTCTTTGACGGAAGTACTTATTATAAATAATTTAACGATAGTATTTACTATTTAAAAAACGTTTTCCCTAGTCATTTCATAAAATTGTTGCACCTGACCTGAGCAATACAAAGAAGAAGAAAGTAGGGAAGTTTCGCATTGACTTGCAATGTTGCAGCCTTCAATTTGCATCTTAAAACGAGACATTTCAAACTTCTCAAAGAATGCTTAGAGAGATTTGATTGAAGTTGCAGAAGAACTACGACTTCGTAGGAATACAAACTCAAACATATAAAATTGATTTAAAATAAAGATCGTTGAAATAGAGACCCTCCAAAGGGTAATTGATCAGTTAGCACAACTGTCATGATTAAATCATTGACATCGAAACAATTATGAATTTGACTTAGATTTGGTTTTGCTTACGATAATCTCTGAATGAATTAAAATCTCTACATTTTAGTAATACCAGATGTACACATACATACATGTACATATACATTCGTACTCAGCAAAAAACTTAGCATGTAAATAAAGTCTGCTGATGATGCTGGTGATGATGGTACAGGTCGCTAGAATTGAAATTTGTAGAATTGAGCTCCTCTGAAGGAATTTTAATGCGAAGTGTATTCTTTATCAATACATACGTAGAAATAGGTACACTATAGATACATACAAGTGACTCTTGGACATTAAATGTCTGGAATTTGTCCCTTCAAGCTTGCCCGACAAGGCTTTTCCCCTCTCCCACGTTTTTATCGTGCACCGTGCCCTGTTTCCCAAACCTACAGAACATACGATGATTTCAAAAGAAGTCGTAATTGTATTTCGGATGGTCCTTATTTCTTCAATTAGACCACTTAGGTGGAAAGAAGACAGGTATAAAGTCTCTGCAAATTTGATGAGTTGTTTTTGATGCCTTAAGTTGTTTATAGTCTCAAGTAGGGATAGAAGTCTTTTTTTACTTCAAACTCTTTAATGTGTCAAGAAACTCAAGATTTCCTCTTCCACTCAACCAAAAGAATACTTTGTACTTTCCCCAGGCTTTTTTTTGTTTGACTTGACATTTTGCCTCGTTTCTGACTGGACCTTCAGCGATTTGAAATACCTAATTACGGCTGAATAACCAGTAAATAGTAGACTTTCATGTAATGCATGAAGATACTTATCCTCCCTTTTCCAAGAAATGTCTGAATGAGTAATCAGATCCCTTGGAACTCATCTCTCCGTATATAATATGATTATGGTGTTAAATTAAGCAAATTAGGATTTGTGGAACCGGTTGTACTTAATTTAAAGCACTTACCCGTGCATGTTAAGAGAGCTCGAACAGATTTAGTTGGTACATTTTTTGTCATCTGGGGTGGCGTGTAGTTGATTCTTGTAATAGCATTAATAGTTGAAGTTTTTTAATTTTATTTCAAAGGGTTCACCCTTGGGTAATCATGGCAGAACTCAGGTCCCAGGATTCCGACGGATTCATAGGGGAAAGGAGACTAGTAATACTTTAATAATTATTATTGTTCGAAATTTTTCAATGCTAAGGAAGCGTTCTGGGACAAAGTGTTTGGGAACTGGAACTAGACCCCTAGGAAAGAGTAAAGGTGGGCTGGGTCATATTTTAATATATTCTCTTTCTTACACATACGATCCTTCAAGAGGGGGTTTACTTGGAAAGCGGAGGTTTAGTGGAAGTCTTAGGTGAGGTGGTATGCGAAGAGCAGATGCTGTTTCGTAAAATAAGAATGGAGTAAGAGCATAATCCATTTTGAACACCGTTTTATGCCTTCTTAGAATGGCTCTCCGTTCCATTTGTAGCGAGAAACCACAACATCTTGTTCATGTGTAAATGCATTATTATTTGCAATTTGAACAAGTTGTTCTACCTTCCCCGTACCTTTCGTTCCTCGTGTCTCCTCACTTGCTACCTTTTTACCATCCTCTTAGTTGTTATCCTACAGTGACTCTAATTTATACACACTCACCCTGAATCCACATCCGGCTGTGGCTTGGTATGCACTTTACACGTGCATTCCCATATGTCTACATGACTCTGAGCCTTTAGATATAATTTAAATAATCGCACGTATAGATACATACGTGTCTCCAGAAAGTGTGGGTAACGCAGAGATTTTCCAACCTCCTCCTACAGTAATAATAATCTTCTTGGGGAAATGTATACATTTTACAGGGAGACCCAAGTATGTACTAATCCTGGTATGACATGTCTCCCAAAATACACAGCGGATTTTTAAGATCTAGCTTACAATGGTGTACTTCCTATTCTGAAAAGAGGATCAAAAGGTTGGAGAATTTTTATCATGTGGACATACCTACAGTTTCTTCATGGAAATTTCATGATCTGTCTATGCTGGAATGAATTTTGAGGATTTTTAGTTAACTTCTATCCCTTTCGATATACTAACGGTATCTGTACGTGTGCAAATGCTGAATTTTGTAGTCGTAAAAGGACTTTCGGGAATTTCTGTTTGAGGTTTTTTGTGCTGTGTTTGCAAACAAATGCTGTTTTTGAGGTGTCCGTAATACATATTGATTGTACTAATACTATGTGCTTTTTGTACTTCTTACACATTTTAAATATGGATACATATGTAAGTAGTGTTTTTCTTTCTCCCCACATTTTAGAATAGCCGGTGCTTAGGTACAAGGAAAGCAAAAGGAAAAAAAAATCAAGAATGAAAGTCGAAACGGCTAGCTTTCCCCTCTTACTCGTCTTGTTCATCTGCAAATCGAGTCTGGTGGCAAGCGTGGAGCACGCTCAGCAACCCAGTCAAGGAAGTGAGAGTGAGGAAGATCGTGAGTCAAAAATTCAGAGTTACTACTACAGCAATTTGTAATAGATGTTCATAAAATTTAGTTGACAGGCGTAATTGGAATGGAGCTAAGACAAGATAGTATTAAATCAATGTCCCATTTTTGACCATCACCCACAGTGTAACATAAGAGCGTACATAGATTGTTATCTTTAAAGCACAGCGCTCTCGCTGTCATCATTATAGTCCATCACGTATTTATAGTTTCGTGGTAACATCTATGTACATACGTGGAGTGACTGGAACAGTAATACAAAGTGTAGCTTCCAGATGTGTAAATTTATTTGGTTTCTTTGGGTTTGTTCCGGTTGTGTCGTCAAGAGAGGAAAGAAAATGCGGCTGCTAGAGATTTAATGCGATATTTCTTCGTAGCATTTCATAATAACTACCCCAACATGAACCACTATGGTCGGAACACAATGGGCATCCCCTTCCGGCCTGCCCGGAGAATCGGCTCAGAATTCCTCGGGAAAAGGTACCTTTTTCGTAGTTACTTCTTGTAGTAGGCTGACCTCAATTATTTTACCTTCATGTATTCAATTGAAAATAACATACGGACTTTTGATAAGTATCCGCTCTTTAAAATATACAAGGTAAGACAGTAGAGCGGAGCAGTGATGAGTGAACGCTATTAATTTTTTGGTTTCTCAAAAATTTAATCAGCTTACCCCTATGAGTATTTTTATGTACGAGCTTTGATTTTTTACGCCTTGCGTGTGGCCTGGCCAAGAGATTTGATCTTCCTTCCCGCAATGCCTAGAAAGTGTTAAAATGAAATCGAAAAATTCAAGTGTAGACCTTCTTTACGGTTTTTGATTTGTTCTAGAAATATTTATGTACCTCGAGCACTTACTGTGTCATTTGATTTGGGATATACACTGAATCCGTAGGAGCGGATTCGAGAGTCTTTACCTTTGGTTTGGTAGTAGGTAGGATATGTATGTATGTACATCCATATGTGCGGTTCCAATTTTAGGTAGGTACACAAAAAAGGGTTATAAAAATAGTTATAGCTTCATACGAACATGTGCGTAATTTAAAGTGCGGAAACATCTGATTTCCAAAGACACTTGATGGAACTGAATTTTAAAATGTAGGGCATAATTCTAGTTTTTCTTGTTTCTCGAGGATTTCAATGCTTAATCTACTTCATGGGTTGCTGATTGCAGCTTAACATTTATTTTACATTTAGATATTGTATTTTATTTGCATGTTCGTCTTGTAGATTATTCCAAAGAGGGAATTTTATCTTCTTCATATCTTCTAGCATTGAAAACTTTCAGGAAAAAAATCCAATCTGCTTTTTACAATAGTTACTATACTGCCTGGTTTGAAATTTGTCCCAGTATACTTTATTACGTACATTTGTAAGTTGACTTTTATCACAGTAGCCGTGTTGATTGAATGCCAAGCTACCAATTGAAGGCTAGCCTACTACTAAAATGCCGTTGTGATTTCCTCAGCGTGTTTATGTTGAGCACATTACAGGGTTTCATTCATCTAAACAATATTATAGGTCGGAGAGACCCAATTTTGAAGACCATCAGAGTGAAATGGCAGAGGCTAAAAGAGCGCTTGGATCTGAGTTTTTGGGAAAGCGACGACTGGGATCCGAATTTCTTGGTAAGCGGAGTGAGGGTTACCTGAATGACTTGAATGAGATGTCCTGGCCACGACCTAACCAATTATATGACCAGAAAGCGGATAAGCGTGCACTGGGCTCGGAATTTTTGGGGAAACGGAGACAAAATTTATGGGATTGGTCATGGAAGCGTGGACTGGGCTCTGAATTCTTAGGTAAGCGGGTGTTGGGCTCGGAATTTCTCGGGAAAAGAGACCATGCTGGACTTGACTTAATGCGACAGGAATTAGAAACTGCAGGCCCGGCATTAGTGGTATCACCGAACTAAGTAAATCTGAAGTATCCTACTGTAAAAATATCAGCCGATTCCTTCGATCTGAAGGCAATGAAATGCAGTCACAGAACCTGTATGATGTAGTTATCTCATAAAATTATCGTAACTGTTGCTATCATTCTTATTTCTAAACACATTACATACATAATAAATGATTCTTTATAGAAGTCGTAGTGAATATCAAAACCTAAGGTATGTCTAAATGTTGCAGGAAATGTTTATCTTTACTTGACGTACTATGAACGAGCTGCTTTTAACATATTGCATGCTCACTATGTCACTATATAAGTATTTATGAAATCCATGAATAATTCTATAGAAGCACAGCCTCAGAAAGAGTATGTTTCCTATACGTGCTTATTATACTCAGTCAAATAAAAAAAACTGTAAAAGACAGTGCTGTGGAGGACTGTAACCTCAATTCCGATTTTTTGAATTTAACCTATACATCTAGTAATTAAACAAACAAAATTGGCAAGTCTCCAGTACATTGTAATTACTTAAGTTACTACCATACCGTCAGTTTATTCTTTCCAATTGCCCATCCAATTTAAGTACATGCTGGAAAACACATCCTTGTACATACGCCCCAAAAAGGTTGTAATAAAAATAAACCTATTGAACTAAACACTCAAAACTCCAAAGCATGCATCTCCGCTCGCGTGAATTTCATCTATGTCACTAACTTTTAGAGTTATAGCCAGTAATTAAATAAAATATAGCTGTTACTCGTTAGTACCACTTGGTATTTTTCCTCACCGCTGTTCAATTGAATTTTGTAGTGATCATACATCATCAAAATATCATTCCTATGAATGTCCTATCAAAAGTGTATGATTATATAAAAAATGTCAAGGAATTATTGCGAGATAATATGTAGACCTACTGTAGCACATGTCCTACAAATGTGTGCAATCATTTGATTTTACTTTCTTGAGACTCGATATACTGCAATATGACAATGCTTGTTAGATGTATAGAATCCTAATATTACAGATGGACCTACAAGAATGAGTTCATTTTACATAAGTATGTACAGAAATGGAAATCTGACCTAATAATTAATTACGATAAATAATGTAGAAGCTTTGATCTCATGATTCATATAAGTTAGTGAAGTTAATCCCTACAGGGAGACGTAATATAGCCAATTTACTAATAATTATTATTATGGCATGTGAAGCATATAACATTCCTACTTTTGAAGCCCTCCGTTCCATATAGTCTATAGAAATCAAATATGAAAAATGTGTTGGCTCACTTGCAACGCACTCATATTGTCAGCTAATTCCGCTAAAGTTTACTCTCAAATGATGTTTTAACCAGTTCATTCGAAATTTTTGTTGATCTTACTGAAAATAAATCATAATATGTTTAACCAAGCAAATTACTTTTAAGAATGAGTTTTGGAATAACTTGTTAATTCCGCTTATTTTGAAACATGTAACACGTTGAATTACTCAATGAAAAGAATAAACTGAGTCGTCCAATATCTACCGTGGCTGTGAAAAAGAAAACATCTGCATTCTTGGCATATTTGTTGTGAATTGTACACATTACATAACTGATTAAAATAGTTAGCAGAGTAGTAGTCACACTCTTGTTGGTGTAAAGCAAGGAAATTAAAACCTATTGTTCTCTTTCTGCTCGGCACAATAATTTATGGTTGGATTCGTTCTTGTCAAAAGGCACTGAGGCATAAGCTAATAATTATTTTTCTCATTTTCTACTCCTATTCCAGTTCAGGACATGTATGTAATCTCTAGTTTAGAATGTTCGTAAAACTATGATGGGCATGCTAAAGTTACACCAATAGTGATTATATCATACAATGTTATGCACTTTTAAATGAACTTTAAATGCATAAATATCATACTACCTCCGAAATTCCGGTTATGGAGTCTTACTTACAATTAGCACGATTATTAATGACTTTGAAAAACAATCTACGCTTCAGTTTCATTGTGGGAATACACGCATGAGAAAATCTACAATTTTTATTCATTTCATTCAACTTTTGTCATATCAATCCCATCTTGATATTCTCAATCAAGGCCACTCAATTCAACTACACGATTTCGTACTCAAATCTACTATGGCACTGAGCCCCGTCTCCGTTACGTAAGACCCACTAGACCCAATGTATCTTATATGTATGTGTTCAATAATATTCAAATAATACGAACATGTTGTGTACAATTTTAAAGAATTAAATCTAAAAGCAAGATGTAGATTAATTGGGTGATTGAACTCAAAAGATAATTAATGCGATTTATTGACTACGTTCAAGAATACGCTATGATTATTTTCCTTTAATTTAAAGATTATTAACTCACAAGAATTGACGCTTTAAAAATGACAATTAGGTAACAAGCTATTTCAACAAGTTTTTTGATGCGTACAGAGACACCATACATCTCTGTAAAAGAGACCATCTATAGAGATTATTATGCATATAAACTTCAAACTCCATGATCATGTGATGAACTAAAACCCAACGAAATCCGTGAAAAACATTGAAAGGCCCGAGATATATCCGTTCGATGATGTTTACATTGGAATAAATGCCTTGCATTAAATTAAATATGTATGTTAATATCTACCCTTTAGTTTTGAGACAAGTACACGCGGTATAGTTGGCGAGTAGGATCTACTATAACATGGCGGAGAAAGCGGTGAAAGTCAACCCAAAGAACGGTGGCTAGCGCTTACTTTCGATCAATGCAATGGCAGGACAGGATTTTAAAACCGATCTACGAAGTAAAATCTCGTTATAAGAGATTATATCAAAGGATCAGTTTTTTGTCTCTTATAAAAACTATCCCTTTCAAGCAGTTTATTAAGCATTGCGTGTTTGGATGACACGGCCGAAAAAATCCGTTTCTTATAACGAGATCTTACTGTAGAATAAACTAACACACTTTAACTCATTGTAACTGAGTTTATGTGGCTGCATTTTTATAGTACGTTTATCTAATCATTTTTATTCCCTTGCGGGGTTAGCGAGCATCAAAAAAGTTTTAGATTTACAAATTCCAATAATAAAAGCCACAATAAGGAAAACCCGAATGCATCAAGTACAGTTTGGGTAAGCTTGATAAGCACCCTGCATAGTAGTAGATGTACAGAAACATCCGAGAGGGATAAATTCAGGATGTATACTGTATTTAATCCGGACTGGATGATTTTTTTACTAAAAGTTAATCAAACGCATATAATCTGTTAGGCGGATCTAGGATTCAAGAATATAACGAAAATTGCAAGTCGTCCAGTTTCGTGTGGAATATAGTCTCAATATCAAAATAAACTTGAGTCCTATGAAAAGCGCTTGTCAGCCTTCAACGCTAAAATTGATTAATTCAGCATCAAATTAATAAGGTAAGCCATCACCACAACCAAGTCAAAAATTAGCCCATTAATCCCCGAGAGCCATGATGTAGGGGAGAAATTTCCCCGAGCATGTAAATAATGAGAGAATTTGTTCTATGCAACCGTTTCTCCTCTGCAGCTGGCTATGACTCACTTGGGAGTGTTAGTACATATCCGTATCGAAATTTTTAGCCACTGCTATCTACTTATTGCTGCACCGAATTAATGAATACTTTGGGATGACAATATAAAATGGGAAAACGGTTTTCTCATACAATGAAAAAAAAATGGCAGTGATATTCTATCGGACTGATATATTCGACTAGAAGGGAATACATATTGAAAATTTAGCGATTTCAGTAGTAAGAATGAATTTAAATTAGTACATTCTGCCGAATTAAGCATCTGAACACCGATGATTATAATGGTCAGTAATTTATTAGTTATTGACGACATAAAAGTAACTAATTCTAAGGAAGGAGGGTGCACAGAATTGCAATTAGGGTGAACGGTAATGAATGTAACAAAGTCACCTTCAGTAACACTTAATAGTTCCACGGAATGTATCGCCTTCACGATTCTTCGGTGAAACAAAATAGTGATAAACTTTACATAATAGACAAACAAGGAAAGTAACATATAAGACATTATACCTAACAAATACGGTTACATACCTGTAATGAACCTGAAAAAACTCCATCCTCTAGAAAAATCCCTCATATTCTAAATTCATACAGCAACGTATCTATTTTGCACGAAGAAGGGACATGAAAGGTAATGAAGACAACACAATGCTACTCTGAAATGTAATACTAAAACCATGCATGCATATGTATATAATCGACAAGACTTTAGCCCCAATACATAACAAATTTAGCACAGTGCCAAAAGGTTGTTCTCCATATATAATTAATAACATATGTAATAATAATATAAATTTTTTATTTGTATTCGAGATTTGGATTTGTGTCTTGTATTGTATCAGTGCCTATATTACATACGGCTTAATGGTTCTCCCGTCTTTAGGAACTGCTACGTATTCATTTATTGTATTATTGTAAGAAATACAGTTTGTCACGAAGAACATCATGATTGGTAATGAAACAAGAGAGAATAATAGTGACAGTAATATATGCTGAGAAAAACACGTTCCTTAACATTTCTCCAGTGTCAATAAACTGCACTCCAATGCAGCGAGCCATAGCAAGAGCCGTATTAATTAAACTACATTGTCACCGATGGTAACAAGAAGGATATAAAATCGATGAAATTACAGTATACAAAGACATAATCCAAACCCTGTCAAACTCTACGTCAACTCATACAAACGACTTTTGTGGAGGCAATAAGGATTATAAAAAATGTACAAGGGTTCTAAAGACTACAGACTAAACAAGTTCAAAAACATGATCCCTTATGTTGGTTAACCAAAAGATCCTGCCAGTTTGAATGCTCCAAGCATCGTTTTACAGGTTGGGAAAACTCAAGTATGAAACAAAATAATGTCTGAACAACGGTTTTCAATGTATGTACACATATGTAATATATTAGTCCCTACTACAAACGACAGGTACGAAGAATTAACATTAAGAACCAAGACACTTTATCTCCAATAATAATGATGAATGAGATACCTCAAACTCCTTAGCTATTATAGTCATATCTTACAGTTTACCTATCTTAAGGAATATCAACTTCTTGTATTCTTAATGTTGTACATGCCAAATAATTAATATTCGTTCCAAAAGTTCAAAATTCAAGTTTGCTGTTGTATTCCAATTCAAAGTTGCAGTGCTACATCCAATTCAGTGACGCTGTGTGCTACTTCATAATTTTAGAATTGCTTCCGGTCCCCATGGTCTTTTACACTGGAAATAAAATTTTTCTTTGCATAAATTTGTCGACACATTTATATCTACAAAAATATGCTCCACAGAACTAATAGAGCCAAAATTTTCGCACTAAATATGATTGACTTGGTTTATAAATATAGTACGCAAAACAAATTACCTCTGCTGTAAAAGATACTGAGCCATACGGATTTCACCAGGAGCGCCAGAAATCGTGATTATACGATCATTTGCTCCCGGAAGAGCTTCGTCAATTTGTATACTGGCATTTGATTCAGCCCTAATCCTACGAATACGAGATCCACCTTTCCCAATGATGGCACCAGCAAACTATTTCAATACATAGTTATTACAATGTGCTTGTAGGTACGAATTCAACTGATTCATTATAACCTGAGTAATAATTCTAATATAACTTTCATTCCGAAAAAAGTGAGTAACTACCTCCTTCGGAATGGTCACTTGAGTGGTGGTGCGTTCATTTTCCGCATATTCTCCGTCATAGTCATCATGCCTACCACCATTGCTACCTAAAAGTTTTACACATTTAGTATTTCTATACGCCTTTATTTTTTGGCAAAATAAAGTAGGAGAAAAATAATAATTAGCAGTACTATCTATATCCATACGGTGGTCTCCACGGTGACGACCACCTCCTCCTCTGTCATTTCGTCCGTAGCGTGGTGGCGGTCCTCTCGGCGGCCCTCCCATAATTCGACCTCCCATTGGTCTGTACTGATCTCTACCGCCTCCACCTCCACCTCCCCCACCGCCGCCGCCACCGCCACCACCACCACCGCCACCTCCGCCTCCGCCTCCGCCTCCCCCACCAAAACCTCCACCGCGCGACTCTCCAAATCCACCATATTGCAGCGCATACATTTCCTCGTAATTGTGGGGGTCGTATTGTTCGTTGATACCCTTAACTGGATTCTGTAAGCACAACGGATTCATCATTAAAACATAAATTCACCAGTTTAACTGGGTGGATTGATTACAAAATTATCGGTGTAACTTACATCATTCACCAGAGCTACAATTTGTTTGACTGCTTTGAGAACATTGTCCTGTGAACCTGACACAGCAACTACTCGATCGGTGCTTCTAGGGCAGCAGCTTCCGTAAACTTTGATCTGGGCGCTTGTTGACTACCGAAAGATCATCAGAGAATTGTAATATCTGGATTGCCATAACCGCATATTAATTGTACCAATATTAAAGTTCAATTACCTCCCGCAACTCCTTTATTTTGGCCCCAGCTTTTCCAATAATGCATCCAACTTGAGTGTGGTGAAATAGCAAGCGGACTTCAACCATGTCAGCATTGTCACTTCCACCTCGGTTCCTATCCTTCGAGGCCTGGGGAATTCAGAATAATTCAGATTAAATAAGATTACTTTGAAGGGGTAAAGGTAGAGAGAGTTCGGAGGAAAAATTTGTCAACTTACGTCTTCAATCAGAGGCACTATCTGCGTGAGCACAGTCAAAGTTGTTTCCTGATCATCGGCAGCTATTGATATCAGTCTAAAATTCCAAAAATAAATTAATTTCTAACTTACGATTCAGCCAGACACCAATTTCCCATTAAGAAGATTATAAATGTAAAGTATAGAATCAGAATTAGCAAGCAATGAAATTCAGTGAGAAAACAACAATAATTCGTTTTTTACTGTGACGTAAACGGATGAAAACAGCACAGACACAGAAAAGTGAGAAAAATTGGAAACTGGTATCAGACTGTGATGCAGATCTTTAATGCATACGAATATCATAAACTATCTGCTGGGATTGTTATCCTTCACTTCAGTCTGTTATAAGGATGTAGTGATCGACTGTTAGCTATAATTTAAAACTGCAAGTGAATTCTGTGGTGTTTACGTTAAGAAGTAAACAACGACTTGCGCGTAATTAAATGGCAAACGTCTAGTACTAATTTTTTGTATTGTATTTTCTCGGAGGTGCGACCCCAGCAGAATTGACATTCGCGGATGCACAAATTGGGTTTGTGGACTTATTTTTAAATATATTCAGATATTTTTATTAAATGTTGGACTGAGGGAGGGCGTTACCGTTCTGGGCCAGGACAATCTGGGACACTGATGGTAGCTTTGTTCTATTGTTTGGCGGGGTTGGGGCGGAATGGGACACCAACAGCCAGAAAAAAACACAAAATGGGGCCATCATCAGAATTTTATCCATAATAATAAATGGGACATTTATTAAATAATTATTTTTTACTCTGCATTCATTATTGAAATTAACAGATGTTTCCAAAAGGACATTTTTTAAAATTTTGACATCTTAAAATAGGTTGGTCGCTCCGTTTCTGTTTCCTGTAATAGCAAGAACTTACCTCGTTCCTTAGTCGCGTAATATTTCCACCACCTTTTCCAATAATAGATCCAGCAACCTGCATAATATCGTTTCACAGAATTAACTTCATGAATCATAAGAATGGCAAAATTCCAATTTCAATTTGATCAGACATCGCCCATTACCTCCAGCTTAGATTATGGCACAACCAAATGTCATATTTACATTTAGTTTAGCCATTTCGTACAATTTAATGACCTGCATCTAATACCGTATGTGATGGTGCTACTATCCGAACTCGTACTGCGACAAGTAATTATTTTAGTAACGCATTGCAAAAATGCAAACTACAACTAAAAAGCTATTTGTCAAATTTGCTTCGCTATCTGCATATTAATTTGTATTTTTACCAACCCACGTATGCTAAAACCGTATGTTACTCGCCATTACGTCAGCAATGATTGTAATCTACAGAAATCTTCATTTTAAACGAACTAAAGGCTAAGGCCCATCACAAATAGTACTTAATACCTCTCAGGGCTTAGACTTTGTCATCTACATAACTTTATGCGCGTACTTTCCACACACCTCATTTATAATTTGCACGGTTCACGAACATCAAGTTTGAATTATTGGAAACACGCATCTTGTTCAGCATGTAAACCGAACGAATGGAGTAGTAAATTTCCCACATTCGTCACCAGTCACAAACTCGGAGTGAATGCACGTATACACTTGAATAGCTAGACACTAGACAGTGACAGCCGCGTTAAAGAAATCAACATGAGCAAATTTCAAAAATACAGGATCAAATGGAAATGTTAAGTTTTCCAACCCCACAAAATATATGTACCTATGCCTATGCAGTATAATAAGAAAGTAATAAAAAATAACACAGTAGGGAATGCACGCATTTGAAAAGGAACACGAAGTATTTGACTGAAACCTTAGTAATAGTCTCCAACATATATAAAATCCTTCCACAAATGAGAACTCGAACATGAGCGGAAATTATTATAACACCGTATACAAAGCAACGAGTAGTGTCGTATCACGAATCAAGGTACGATGGACAGAAGAGATCGTTCCATTCTTTGGACCGTCAATGTTTACTGTTCAAAATTTGGCGATAAAAATATTTTAAAACTGCGACCTAAGCTTTTAGACATGATTCGTTTGAACCATTTTGTAAACATTCGAGAATAACAGAGGCAATATTTTATGACAAATATGGCCCTGTGATAAATTCATCCACTGGCAATTGATATCCTGTTGCCATTAAGAGTCCATACTAATTGAATGGGTGTGTCCCACTCCTAGTTAACGAAATAGGGAGTATTCATGGAGACTAAAACTTGGTTGTGTATGAACTATGAACACTACTGAACAGCGTACTATGATCAATCACATCGGATACCTAAGTACCCGTACAGAGAAAACACATACGAAGACTTTCGAGGGCTGCCCATCGATATGTGCTACTAATACTGTAAATACTCAAATGTAAAGTGCTTCACAATGGTAATTTTATACCCTTCGCCATCTCGAATAAGCTTCAGCGAGAAGGAATACTCTAACATAAAAATCGGTTTCATACATTCGGATAATGGCGGCTCCCACTGGTGAAATAGGGACCGCTAAACCTTCGAAGAGGTAAACAGCTCAACTGAAGTCATCTAAGCTAGATCCAAAACCGCGTACGGCATCTCAAAAGCGATCAAAAGTGAGCTAGTATTATGAAATAATAAGAACTGATTTATGAAAGGTACGATACGAGCATGAATATGTTTCTATGAAACGAAAGAGTTCTAGTCGTACCAAGATCGAACTTACTGAAATTCAAATGACATCGTACGACGATTCTAAAGGTAAAGCTCTGTCTCTCATATAATTTTTAACAACAATCCATTTCATGCATTAAAATCCACTTACCCTGGAGGGAATGAGGATTCGTAGTTCGTAGCCGAGATTCCGGGCTCTCTTTTGTGGCGATCCCATTTCTCTGTCAGCGCCTCGCTTCATCCCTGCGTAAACGAAATCAGAATAAGGACTTGCTTAAAACACAATGACATGACTTGACAAGTTAATAATATTACAATTACAGGTCATAATTGAAAATTATCTATGAAAAGAGTGAAAAAGAAACACTGAGGGTTCAGACTCACGACATAACATAGGTGCTGACAGTGATGAAAAAATTTAATGATTAAAATAAATAGGATACTGTCGAGTCACAAGCTTAACTCGATTTAATTCTACAAACTAAAGAGAGTACAAACCAGTAGTATTGTACCCCTAAAATTAAATATATCTGGAATCAAAGTAACACTCATATAATTATGAGAAAGGTGAGGTGAAGATTAAAACTAAAACTATATGGTAGCTGGAGTGTGAGGGTTTAGAATGCAAAAATGTTCTCCAACGACTAGCATCGATCAACCTTGGAGAGGAAGAAGATGAACAACATATATAGAAGGAGAAGAAAAAAAAACTATAGCAAAAGTTCCATAAAGTCAAATAAAACCAAACAGGAATGATCCAGTAAATCACTAATAAAATTCAACTAAAAATTCAATGTGGTCACACGCTTATGAGTGCAAAATAATCATTCTATCTCTATTCGTAATATTTACAAGGGGAACACGAAAATCATGATCAAGTAATGTACGTTAACTACACAGACATACATAGATATAGAAGTGATTTGATAAATAATTTTGATGGAGAAGGATAAACGATGACAGAAGCACGATATCGATTTCGTAATAAAAACGAGAAGTTATTTTTTGTGTGATGACAAGAAGATGGTTGAGGATGGGTCAGTTAATCACCTTTCTCTCACTGGAACGCAATCAAGTTTGCATTCATAGCAAACCACGATCTTTTGATGCTATAATAACACAGAAAACAATCAAATTGCCACCAAGTAAGCTGACCTTATCAAAAACAAAATCAATTATAATAAGCACCAATTACGAGTCAAATTTCCGACTTGTAATTTCCAAACCCACTTCTCCAAATCTAATATTTCTCTCTCTCCCTCCCTCTCTCTCTCTCTCCCTCTCTTCAAGTCTTAAATGCAAATTGACAAAATGACTCCCAACCAAAAAATAAAATGTCAAAAACTCCTCCAAGGAAAAATTTTAAACAATATTACATAATTCCACTACGTACTAACACTTCCACCCTACAAGAGAAACAAACCTTACACTTAATTGTAATTACCTACACACACACAAAAAAAACCAACAAGTCACTATTACATTTTATTTTACTCTAAAATTTTTGTAAAGCTTTTGTACTTACACAGGAACTACTAATTTTTTTTTTAAACTTTACAAACAATACAAATTATCTCCTTCTAAAAAGAACTCCTAATACAGGGAATGCAATGGGGCTTGTATCCTTTACAAGAGTGAGCTTCTGTGACAGTACATGTACGACACGGTACACATCAACAAGAGGTATTATTTAAGGAATTAACTCAATTTTTAAACGACAGGATCGTAAGTTTATGAAAAAAGGCACGCTCTTCCGTCAAAACTAAATTTTGTTTTCTCTGAGTCTTTCAAGAACAAACCCTTGGGTTACAAATTAATCAAGGAATTAGAAGCAATTATTGTAAATACCCGGAGAAATAATTTTTAACTAAATAACCCCCACTCCTCTGACAATGACAAACTGAGCTACTGAACCTGACAGACTGTCGTGTGGTGTAACGTCCCCTGTAAAAATCCTTTTCTAGCAAACAAACATGCCATGTAAAGAAAAACTATCGCTTCTAATAAAAGCCTAGCACAGAATAAAGTGTACACAGGATAAACGAACGAGAGTACACGACAAGCCGCTTCGATTTCATGGAACGCCCTTTGTATCATCATAGAAGCAAATCGGCGTCCCTATCGATTGCTCGCTACTCGCTCGGTCTCAAACCTTTCCTCAGCCTACACACAATTTCTCATTTATCCGTGAGGAGCCGTGCCATTCCGGCTCTCATTACTTTGTAACAGTGCTGCATCACTAAAACCTCAAATGCTTCCAAAAGTTTTTGCCTCGCTATTCACTTCTCATTTCCCCTCTCGCACACACACATATATGTATGTACGTAATAGGAGCTCTACTTCACTCCATAATAGGACCTTAAACATGCAAATATACATATATTTACACATATAGTACCTATATGTACATTGACATTGACTCTGTGTGTGTGGACTCTGTGGAGCTGTATGAGTTCCAACAACACACACACACACACACAGAGAAACAGAACTTTACTTTAATTTACCGCATTTCAAAAGCCATAATAGAATATGTGGCTATAGACAGAGAGTAGTGGTATAGTACACTTGAAATATATGCCCCTCTATATGAAAATATTATCTTGTGCTTTGAACTGCTTGCTTGCTTTTTGATACTCAACTTTTGAAAAAGTCACACCGCAATAACAACTCAACAACTGCCCATGAGCCTTTTAGACATGACCATAAAAGCCCCTCTCCTCACTTAAAACACTAGTAAAAAGTACATGAGGCCTGAGCTATTATGAGAGGCTAGATAGATGAATGCACTAGGGTATGTACTTACAGGGAATTGTTTAAGAGGAAAGAATGGCTAGAATGTAATATAATATTGTATTTTTTAAAACTTATTGGACAGTCAGTCGTACTCATGTAGACTTTTGTTAGACAGAATGGAGTAGCATCCCAGAGACACTTTAATGAATAATACTGTGTGTAAGAGTCTGCACAAAAGGAAAATCGAATACTTGACAACCTGTGTGAAGGTTGCTAGAAATAATAACCTTCTCTATGGTCTAGTCTGCGTAGTTACAGGGGGGATGAGCTAAATAGAAGCATAATTACAGGCTATGTGAGACTATCGAGGATAATTTATGGAATGGAGGCCGCCCGACCTAACTACACATCACGGGCAGGAGAGTCAAGTCAGAAAATCTAAGCCAATAGTGAAATTGTGGGGGGGAAAGGTGACGGAGACTCCGATCCCGAATTGACAACTGGAGAAATGACAATGTCATGAGGTTGAGAGATCCTTCAATACATGTCACTCCGGGAACATTTCCGATTCGGAACCGTCCGTCTTCTGTAATTTGATTAAACATTGATAATATGAGTCCACTTATTTATTCCATGTCTCCCCCCCCCCTTCCCTTCAACTATTTGAGCACGTTGTATATTTCCCTAAAATTCTCCTTCATTTACATAATGGATGAACACCCCGACCCGACACTGCCTCTACTTTATGTATCTGCAAAAAGGAATTAATGAGTGACTGATTCCTGTCAACTTATCCCATTCTCCCATGGACACTGACATTCCTCCTACTCCACCACCGTACAAGTGTATAGTTAGTCCCGTTGATGTCTGAACACACCCTGCTGACTCTGAGCTCTGTTGAAATGAACTTAATTTGCAATTAACTTGTAACGTTGTAACCCTTCACGCACACAAATACATTACATACTCATATTTAAGTTTACATAATCCAAGTGGAACAACACCCTCAGTCATAATTCACATCTCCTCACAGTTGTCCTACACACCAAACCAGCCCTGTCACAATGTCCGCTATCCATTTAAAATAAAACCGTCCCCACGGACTGGATAACTCTCACATCGTACTTTAAACTTCTACTCCTCCAACTCCCTGACCACAATCGACACCAACTTCTAAGCCCCTAGATGCGTGTACACACTTACCTGATGTAAAACAAATCTGAAGATGGATCGCTCACTGAAGTTACAAATTATATTTTTAAACAGAATTCCCGTCCCCTCCTCAACGACTCAAAGAAACTGCTCTCCTGATATCCTCAAACCACCAAATTATTGACGCTCCTTCGAAGTCCTGGAAATCGAGCTGGCGACCAAGCCAATGCCAAAGCCAGAGCCAGAGCCACGAAGCACAAGAACTATACAGTCTCAAAGTATATATTATAAACCCCACTCTCCAACAACTACAATAGAATTGAACTTCTCAATTGATTTGAATACTTCTCGAAACCAATCAATTTCCCCAACAGAGTCAACTCCACAGTCCCACAATCTTAATTTTTACTGTTAATGGAAAACAATCCACTTATTTAAATGTCATTTAATAGTTCTTTCAATTACGCCCATCGATAACTTCCACGAGTCCTCCTTCCCACAATTCCACAACACATCAACTACGAAATCCAATTCACAAACATGGAAATAGTTTTTATTTTTTTTATTTTACTCTAAGGCAATAATTCCCGTAATAATTTCAAGCCTGAGTGTACGTAATAAAAGGAAACTATTGTACTCCCAATTTTACGTTATATTCTCCGCTCTTTTTGCAAAACCCCACACACACACACACACACACAAACAGCACAAGTACGAAACAAGCACGTTGCAATCAAAGCGTCCTTCAAAGTCCTGGCAAATAGTTGAAACTTGAGAGCACTTATATTTTAACAAAGGTTCATATCCCTACACACACACACGAACACAACAACAAGGGATTATTTCTACACCCGAAATAATTTTTTTTCCCCCTTGCCGAAAAAAAGTATATATCCCGTATAGAATTATTTTGTCAAAAGATATTCAATAGAAATTCCACCAAATACACTCATTTATTGGTATAGCAATCCTCTCCTGCTCCTCTGTGTACTCTTCTGTGCCTATGTAATAAAATTGTTATGACCAAAATGTGTAACTCTTCCTCTTGCCTATGCACCCTTTCCGCCAGGATTCACTCCAACATATAGAAAGTCTGCAATGCACGCTACTAAATTCGCGTAACCCTCGCAATGGCAATATAAAATGTAAAATAATCACGTGTGTTTCTTCTGTTATCAACGATTTCCACAGTGTTGTCTCGCTCAAGCCCATGCCATGTGGATGGGATTTTTTTTTATCCTATCCTTTTTAATACTACACTTCAAGCTTCAGGTATCTTACTCAATCATATGTATGTATGGACACGCTGCAGAGTGGAGTGCAGAGGCTTTGACTGCGCTCCGAGCCTGTGTCGAGCTTTAATAGTCAAAAGGGTAGGTAGCATTTAGCATTTGGCTCTCAAAAGATAGGTTCATAGGTATCCCTCCCTTACTTTGTATTTTGCTAGTTCGAACCAATTATTATTCCTAGCTCTCTGTAAATACTTGTTGTTACAGGTAAGTTGGGAGAATAGACCTTCTATACCTGGATAATAAGTATGTGTGGATGGAATAAAAATTGATATTTTTTTTTGACTTGATGGTGAATGGTGAGAGGAGAGATGAGCTTCATCAGATATTGCTAGAGAGGTAGAAGTAGAAGGTTGTATGTATATTGTCCATGGGGGTAAGTAAATACTAGAGGATAGGACGGCTGGAAGTCTTTTTCTCATATTACATAACCAGAACTGACTACGTGAGTATGTAAATGTGTCAGGAGTCGGGATGAGAATGGTAAAAAAGGTGGGAATTGGCAATGGAGTAAATGCCTGTATGTATGTATAGACGGAAATTACTTGGAATTCTCACAATTCTGGGTGTAGAGCTGGGCTCTGGATTCACACCAGTCAATTTTGTGAAACTTGTTGGATTATTTCAGAGCGGGGTCCAGTGGGGAATTTTTTTATGGGGGATAAATGTATTCTGGGATATAAAAGAAGTAGAGGTGTCTTGGGACAGACAATTGATGGTACATTTTTTAGTTGGGGCTTCCTTTATGAGAGTTGGGTATAGTCTTGATGTAGTGTGTGTGTGTGTGTGTACTCATGGACGTTGGAGGGGTAGTTATTGTTGTGGATTTTCTTTTCAGCTCATTGTTACCATAAGTTGGGGTTTATGGACTTAAGGGGAATTTTGTAGTCTGTTCTCTGATGGGAAGGGTTGTGAATTATGAAGTATTTTCGGGCTAATCTGGGACTGCACAGTATGCTTATTAGATTGGGGTCATTAATTATGGAGATGGCTGATGGAATGATTGTGAAGTGGTTGTTATGCTGGCTCGTGTTTTTCTTTTGTGGATTATGTAGGGTTAGGTGTATATTATGGAGTTACTACTTAAATTATGAAATAAACGTTGTGTGAGGTAGTGCTGGAATTTGCTCCGTTGCTTTGTACGTGGGCCCAAATCCGTTAAAAAAATGGAACAACCTTCAGTTTTTGTGTTTTGGTATATGTGCAAATTCGGATTTGCTACTAAAACACGGAATTTTGTTCTGAATGTTTTAGTTCTATTTTTTTAACGTTCTAAATTGTTTTGTTCGAAGGATCGATAGAAGACATTAGGGATTGACAGTACAGATGGTATTTTCGCATCAGTGCTGTGGAGATAGAGTTTAATTTGTGTCAAATACAGAACCATGTACAGACCCTGGGCCAATAGTGGGCTTTGATTAATTTTGGGGGCAATATTATGCAATCGGATAATATGTATGTAAAAGGTGTAGTACCATTTTTGGTAGTCAGATTTCTGAGAAATAATGGTATTACTTTCTCTAGACTTGCTACTTAAAAAAGTGTAACATTTGTTGAGTTTTGTTCAATCTGCAAAAACAAACCCAGAGTACAAACAAAAGTGGAAGAACATGACAGCACTACAGTGGAGGCTTGTGGACGCCTTGGACGGTGCGATTGAAAATGTCGGGTTTACGTAGTTATATATAGTAATAATTATGACGTGGGAAGTAGTTCAATAACGTTTCTCAGAGGAGAGGGCTGCTGCAATTTCCGGGTGAGGTTCGGCAAGAAATTAAATCAGACTATTGTACTTGCTTTTGTGCTGGATCGTTGGGTTAAATATCAGCTCTTGAGTTAATTGATGCTGTCTCTCATTTTGGGGAACGTCTTCAAGGAATTAAACTGTAGTCAACACATATGTATCTACAAGTATGAAGGTATGTCCGTACCCGTCTCTGTACTTGTTTACTTTAATACAAGAAATAAAATGATTTTACCGATACGAGTACAACGGGCCTCTCTGGCCCAGGCCGGTAAAGGACTCTTTATCGATTTATCGATTCGTTTAGATATTAAGGTGATTGCACTTTGCACTCATGCATTATACAATGTTTGTTTTTACTAACTAAATTCAAGAGTAGTGTTAGGTCTTCGAATTTCTGGCACTCTCTGTACTTTCCCGAAAATAAGTTTCATGTGTACATACAGATACATAGAAGTGCACACAGGCGTTGTACCTTTCCACACAATTTTTTCTCACAATTGAGAAGGAATTCATTGCTTTTAGCATCGTAGATAATTAGAAATTGTTTTCTTTTGGGGTGTTTGTCGTGACATTTCGGGGAAAATTACAGACCTTGCCTTTAACTCAGGCTGATTTTTTATCGGCACTTAATTTCTTACTATAGAAGAATCCTCCTGTCAACCCGAGTGAGTGAACACGTGTGTATATAGACTCATATTGCGTTCATCAGACTCTATTGAGAAATGGGTGCGTAATTGTAGACTTAATGGATTCTTTTTTGCTTAATAATGGACGTACATTTATATCTAATGATTATATAATTTCATAATGCGTACATATGCACACACGAGTTTTAGCGCCTTTGATATTATCTCTCTCGTCACTACTAAGCCATGTACTTCATGAACTATAATGCTTTGCAAAGATGTGTAAGTTCCACATTTGCATCTTTTTTTCCATGATTGGTACTTACTTATGCTGGTCTCTAGAGAAACGGGGCAAAATATAGGTATACTATATAAAATTAATATTATCTACCTCTTTCAACACTCTCATTCAACCTCTCACGACTGATTAAAATTGAAAAGAGAAAAGTATGGTGCAGCTGCGTGAGTGAGTGATTATATGTACGTTGTACCTATCATGAATGTCACTACTGACTATGTTTACCTACACAATCAAGTATTTTCATAGGGAGTCTATATCTTGGAAGATTTTTGCCCCAGTGTATAAAATATTAATGACGAAAGGAGCTTTGGGATGGGTGAAACATGTACTCTCAAATAACTACTACAATGATGGGATGTCCGAGTAAAGTTACATATGATAGTACTTTCGGGTATAAGAATAAATAGTATGTAGAGAAAATTAAACCTTAATGTGACAATACCATCGTTGGAGAAATAATTCGAGAGAAACTCTTCAGGCCTATTCTGAAGCCATTTAACCAACCTGTACGTTCAAAAGTTGTACACTGTTTTAAGAGCTGAGTAAGAAATAATGAGGTCAATTTTGTTCAAGTTTTTAGAACTTCAAGAGGATTTTGACACTTACGTGATTTTCATGTGTGGACAAGTCCGTAAAAGTAAGGTTGTAGTCCTGTGTGTTGTAAGAAATGAGAAAAACTCCAACTGGGTAAATGCAGAAATGTAGTATGTTCTGGGGTTCAAAGCACAGATAATAGAAGTAATTCCTCCGGGCGTCCAAATTCCAAATGATTAACTAATGAAACTTTTAAATGCTATAAGGAACAAAGGCTTGATGGAGTAAGTACTGAATTTTTAAAACAATGTCGTGTGTAGATACTTAGGGTATTAAATAACAAAATTTCACCGGTTAATGACAACTGAAAAACCATTCATTGAAGTCCAATGACTGTAGTAAATGACTTGCTCAGAGCATATTTTAAAACTTAGAGCGTTCTCAGGATGTTCAAATTTTACATTCAACTTGTATGTTTATATAATTTACTCCTTAAATGTTCAGTTGATGTCATTTTGTATGACTTGTCTCAAATGCCATTAAAAGGAAAGCTGTATAGTCTGAAAAATATTTTATTGTCTAACGGAATGGTAGGAACTCCAAATCAAGTGACCGTCTTTTTAAAGTAATAGCAAATATAGAAGGAATATTTTCAAGTTGTAAATGGAACGTTACTTTTTATGTCAATTTTACAGTTTGAGCTTGAGCACATAAATACATAGATACATATATTAATTACAGAGAGGCATTGAATTACTATCAGAGACTTGTGTAATGTCATGCAGCTGGAGATTATTCTAACATGAAACATCCCGTGTTGAGAGTATTTCTTTTACAAATTTTTCCCATTGAAACTGGGATTTTGGACGCGAATACAATCAACATGTTCCCAGTAATAACACACCGGGGTCACTGTATTACATCATGCTTTTGTTTTAAAATTAAAAGATAAGGACGGGGGAGACTCTTGAAGGGGATTCCCATTGGAAAATAATTATTTTTTGAGTATTTTACATAATCTTGTACTGAAATTATGATGTAACAATAACATATTATCATTAAAGTGAAGCTCCTTATTTATTTTTTTTTTTTTCAACAATTCAATCAGCCTTTTTCTGCCATATTCCTGCTCTTCTGGAGGGAAAGTTTGCTCAGTAATTAAAGCATGCGACAGTATATCATATTTATTTTCTTCTTGCACACTCTTTCTGCACGAAGGTTTTCGTTTGGAATGGGATATCCAAGATAATAAATAAAGTACATTAGTACATATGTATGTAGGTATTACGTTATTGCGTATATTTAAATTATCTCCATATTTTTCAAAGGCTTATGGAGTCTTTATTAAAGGTGTCCCCGGAAATATCTACCATAACGGACAGGAAGTACTATTAGATAATAATCGGTTCCTAGAATAATTAATGCGTATTGCGTGGATGTGACAAAGTCAAGACTCAAGACAATAATGGTCCAAAAACTCTGTTCTCTGTTGTTAGTAAGTTTTTTTTTTTTGCATTTCAGCCCATTTTGCACAAATGGTTGAATCAATGATAGGAAAATTCGTTGTCAGAATGTCTTTATCAATATGCATGTAATTATCTACCACACCAGCTGGCCCCACCGACTTCTATCTCCTGTCTGATCATTCTTATCGTTTTCTGTCAATTTTGGTCAACAGCTACTAATTATCTCAATTTCACTTGGCTCGCACACTCCCCTTACCCAGGTGCAATCGGATATCCTAAGGAAACGGCAATTCCCTCGAATTGGGGGGAACGAAATATTTCTACCTCTCTATACTGTGATGTAGTACAAGTGTGTATGCATATATGGACAGAAATCGATTCGTAGGACGTGATTGACTCAAATTTTACATAGAAAGCAATTTTTCTCAGACGAGTATTTAAAAATATTTAGGGAACTTAACTTGGCCTATGAACAGCTATTTTTAGAATTCTTTCGGCCAATGTATCACTTTGGCAAGAAATAAATCTTTGAAGCTTGTGGTACATGGCAGTACATATTTCTATTATGTTCTGTTCAGTAATTGGATCTTATATAATCGCATTACGCTCATTCATTACTACGAAATATCTGACAACTTGATACTCTTGCACGTGACCAAGTTGTGCTGATGCAATTATTAGTAGATACTTCCAGCTATACGGTTCTGTTCCAATGATGTACAGCATTGTCCTCCCATTATAAAAGTTCCACTACAGCAGCTGGAAAACTGGTCATAAACTAAGAAAAGCTCTACTTGTTTTACATTTTAACTCAACTGGCCTATGACCTTTGCATGGCTGGTGAGGGTAAGGTGGAATTTAATGTTATTGATTTTAAATAGTCACCGTGACACTGTACAAACAATTTGCATGGGAATCTGCTTAGCTGCTTACATATTTATATGGAGCAAAGGTTTTATAAGAAACGGTGCACACAAAAAATGTTTCCGGAGCGCCATGAATCCTCCTTATGCGAAACCGACCCCCGTCAATATTTTTGTAGAAAAAAATTTATTATTGCCCTTTTACGTACCATACAAAAGATTCGGTTTCATGGTTCAAGTATTTTTTGTTCAAATAAACTCTTCGTGCTAGTTGTGGCAGATAGCCAATTAATTATTTGTAATTTAAGAGTTGAGGCTTTGAGAACTTAATTCATATTCATGTAATGTAATAAAAACTATACTCTGTATTATGCACATACATGTGTAGTTATTGTAATGCTCAAATGGGACTTTGCAGGGTTGTTAGACAAGCATCTATTTTAGCTCACAGACAGACAGGGGTTTGATGTCTCATGTCTCATCTTCATCCCTACTGAAAACAATATATTGTGGAACTGAACATGTCGGACTTTCGGAGGAATGTTAGGAGCACAGTTCGTCCATCACTCGTTTGCGTCAAATGCTTATTTTTGGCATTTCCTGTGTGCCTCTAAATAATAAAATGGTGGCATGATTCATAGTCATATTTAATTTATTCCAAGGATTCATCATTGTTGAATAACATATACTCCCCCCCATCAATATCACACCGAGTGTCAGTCATGATACCTTTTTAATATACATAACATGACCATATGCATCCTCGCGTTTTATCAAAATAGGGCATAGGCACAGAGTGCAGTGTCAATGAAAAAAGTATGATATATATGATGAAAATGGAAATGTTTGACTCAAATTTGAGTCGGGATCAAAAGAACTTTGTGCTACCATAGTTTATGTCATGCTGACCTGCATGATATATTTGGATATTGGGATTTCAGAATAACTAAAAGTAAAATACCTTGGTTTTGCTTTCTAGACACGGTTTGAACAATAAAGCTAAAAAAAATTTCTATTTATATCAAAAATATAAAATAAACTTGAAAATATTTTGTCAAAAAAGTTAAGTAAATTTGTTATCGATATTTTTGTTACTTTTCACACTATTATTACACAGTAAAATCCTAATGACAAACATAACGATAAAAGCTGGCATGTTGCATAGACGTTCATACTACGAATATTTTAAATGCATCAGTTCAAGCATCGGGTTTTCAAAGGGAGTCTTCCAATAAATTCAAAATTCCATCCCTTTGTATTGTACAGATTTGTCAAGTCTCGCTGTCTCGTATCCCAATTCCCAGTGATCGGTACTGGTTTTACCCGGTCTAGATTAGTACACTTGTAACAGCTTATATATATATATATGTATTACAAAGAATATATTTTGTACAATTGCCAGGATTCCGGTCCACTTACCTACAAAAACTTGTTGACCCTTTTTAATCTGAGATTGAATTTTAATACACTAAACTAATCATTGTAAATTAAAGTTAAAATCACAAACTTCCTGGAAACATCATTTTTCTCCTTCTGGCGTGTCCTTGTCCATTAGATTTAATTATTTAATAAGAAGAAACTTCTCTCTGGACCTACTTGACTTGCACCTCCCGGACTTGTTGATGAATAATGACGAAAGATTTTGTAAATGAGGAGAAAGACTCAAATGTGATAATGCGCGATGACGGCGGTGGAAGTAAGGACAAGGAAGAGAATGACAATGTAGAGACAGTGGATGTTGACACAGACAACTGCTTTCCGTGAGTACATTTGGACATAATGAATTACCAATGATGACAATATTTTGGAATCTATATATGTAATGCACTGTGCTGGTTGTGTTATAATTACATTTCGCATGGTTGGTGGCAGGAATTTTTTTGAGCGTCATTTAAATATAGAAAATAAGCAGTTTTTTATCGTCCCAAACGGAGGGACCGGCGATTGTTTATTTAAAGCCATTGCTCAGGCCATGTCCGAGGAAGATGATGAGGGTAATCATTTGGATATTCGTTGTCAAATAGTTGATTATGTTGTGAATCAAATCTGGGATAAACTCAAGGACTCCATTGAGATTCAACACATTACCGGGAATCCCGATCTAGCTGACAAATGGGTTCAAGATCCTATCAAATGTTACAAGGATTACATGGCCCAAGCCGGGACACTCGGATCATTTATTGAATTGACGGCTGCTGCCGAACTCCTCCAGTTCAATTTTTCCTCCATACAAGAATACTACAAAGATGTAAAAACTTACAGGGTAGAAAATTTTGAGCCCATTTTGAACAACAATGATAGACCCACGTATCATTTTTTATTCACCGGTGACTACGAGAGTGGACATTGGGAGGTAACATTTCACCTACTCCTATCCAACAACCCCACGGTCATTTTTAGAAGACTAAATATTTTGTTCACCTTTCCTTAGCACCTTGTTCCTCTGGCAGCCGAGAGTCAAATGTGAGTATTCCCTTCCGCATTTAAGTATCTCATATTTAATGTATCTATTAGTGAATTGAACTAGGGGTCAAAAATTTGAAGTTATAAGGAGGACTGAGCCTTCATGCATACATATCCCTTAGCAATCCCTTACAATTAGCTGTACTAGTGTAATCTTATTGTTAAAGGTATACCAAAAATTGCAAGTTGTACAATATTGAACAAATGTGTATATTGGATGATTTCTATCTAGTGAGAGTTTACTAGATGGAACGTATCACGGTACGTTGTACATTGTTATTGATGGCGTTCAAACCTCGCTGGATGACTGGTAATTGACTGAAACCCCTTATTATTTTCCAAGCAAGCACATAACCTGTCAATTGCCCTAATAAAGGTTAAGTGAAACGGAGCAGAAAAGCCGGCAGTCAGCCGTGGAACAAGGAAATGCTGATAGCTGCAGTGAAAAAAGTGAGTCTGGAGAGGAGACTACGAAAGACCATGAAACATCTGAGAGTGGAAATATCGATGGAGATTATGAAGAGGCATCAGAGGGAGAGATGAACCAGTCCGTGGAATCCGCTGAAGAAACCACACGCCACTTTCACCATTCCACTGTGGGAACCATAGATGAAGATATCGTTGCAACGACATCTGAAGTCGAGTCAACCCTGTCGGATGAAGAGATGCAAACGAATGGTCGTAGTAAGATTTCACCAAGAGAGCAGTCCACTCTAGTAAAGAAATCTAGCCATTCCCTGGGTATGGACTCAAAGGAAATTACGACGACTCTCCCAAGCACCGAATCTAAATCCAAAAGGAAAACTGGGTAAAATTTCTACTCTCACAAACATGGAACTTCCATATTGGAAAAGCCAGTCGATTTACAGAAAAAAATATAATTATTAGATACCCTATATTCGCAAAATCCAAATTAATTTGAAATTATTCATGGATGTAGGAGTAAATTATTCGGGATTCGAAGTAAATCAAATAGCTTAGAGACGGAAAGCATCGACAAAAAGAAAGGGTGCTTCAAGACACTAGTTTCATATGTATCCTCCATCTTACGCTGATGATAGCATTAAAGCAGGTTCTCCGTGATCATTCATTTTGTTTGACTTTGTTTTGATTAATTAAATACATACATGTAGCAATTAGCAAGGGTACGTGACGCACTAATTGCAATATAATGTAACTGTCCTCATCGTGGGATCGAGACATCTTACTAGACACGTCCAATCAATTTCCAAATGACTGACAATGAGGGTGGGATATATTGTACAAAACAACAAAAGTTTGTCCAGCAAAATGTTCCTACCTTTTCTTCCCGACAAATTAAATAACACTATATATGGTTCCAGCTTTTCTTACGTTAAAATATTTCCTCTCTGACCCCTGGGAATATAGAGATTATTTAGGGACTATATATTTAAGTATCTACTGTAAGGAGAGGAAACATAATTTAAGGTATCAAATCAAAAGCGTAAGATAAAGTTCGCTTGGACTCTTTTGACATGCATAAAATTCGTTTGGACGTAGCTATTCCCATAATTATTATAAGAACAGCTATGTCTACAGATTCTTGCCAAAGAGATACGTCCTTGTTAGAAAGCCTGTAAAAAAAGAAAATGCACAGGGCACAGGGCCTATGAGGAAATTCTAATCAGGGAAACTCTATCGCGTTTAGTACTTATAGTCATATGTATATTTCCTGGTCTTTATGTTTTCCAAAAGAGTCGGCTGGACAAAACTGGTTCTATATCCCTCTGTAATTCTGTACCCGTATTTTTTCCATGGAACTTGTTTCTACTATGTGCTGAAGAAATTAAAGTAATAGGAGAAGCCAGCGAATACATGGATCAGATAATCAGACCCACTCGGTATATGTATGCTATGTGTAGTAATATAAAAATATCCGGGTGGAAAAAAAGTTAATGTAAAAATATACTGTAGAAAAGTACCGGTATAAGGTTTCAAAGTATCGAATAATTGCGTTGGGTTGAAAAATTCTGAGAAAATGGTTGAAACTCTGACCCCAAGGTAGGAGGTTTAAAATTATGGGGTATTTTTAAAGAAATTTCATTCGTAAACTTGTGATAAAAATTGATACGACAGATAAAAGAAGTTGGTGAATGTTTTGCGAGCTAAGTAACGCAAATATATGCATTTGATCAGAGCTTTGTAATTTGTAGTGTTACCATAATTTAATAAAGGGCACGCCTTTGAAATGATTCATGTCATTTGAAGGTGTACAGCTTAATACAAGCTAAAAATTGTACTGTAACCTGTCACTTGCTTCAGATATTCAGAGCGTATCACCCACTAACTTTACAGAGGAGATGTGGATCTTTTTTGACGATATGACGATATATGACGCTTATATGTAGATATGACGTCTAAATTTTGAAGTCTTGTTTTGACATAATCTGACTCACGATCACGATAGGGAAAAATCTGAAAGTTTTTTTTTCCTGCGCTTCAAGATTTGTGTTAAACTCGTTTCCTACCTTTTAAATGAATAATACATTTAAGATCTGCATAACTACGTACTCTTATGGTAGCACATGGCATGTTCAGATTATAATTCGGCTTTATTGAGATAATCATGAATGTCTGGAAAAAATTCGTAGCAAATTAATTACCATAAAAATGTTGAGGTATTTTCGTTGGTGAATGGGTTATTAATGTTATATATTAGAAGCAGGTTCAGTCATACAACGATAAAGTTTTGTTTTTATGACAAATAAGTTTTGATACATTGATAAGTACTTAAGCTGAAAGGGGAGTTCCTGCACATTCAGTGCTATTCGAAACATTTGGGCTTGGGGATGTACGAGATTTATAAAACTTGCTGCATATAGTCACATGGGAGTGCATACATTCATACTTTTTAATAAAATGATTCCAAGGGGTCGGCAGGTTTTATCGAAAAACACCCCAGCGATCTTAAACCTCATATTGTTAGGTAATTATTACATAATGTGCATTAGAATGGAGTATAATAATTTTTCAATCTGAATCAAATTATCATATCGAAAGGACAAACAAATATCAAAAATAAGACAGAAGCGGTTTCTCCTCTCAACAGCACTACAATTCAGCACAATGAAACGTATTACTCGCAATTAGCTTCCGAACAATTACTGAAAGTTTCGTAAACAGCGTTACTGTAACAAGTATCACCATGCTCAAAACTCGTGTTTACTAAATCTTCAACGATGCAAGATGTAATAAAATCATTTGTTACAAGTTCCCAGAATAATATATAATTTATTCGAAAACAACAAACAGTACACAACTCAAACATCATATCAATATCAGCTTCAATATCAATACTCTAAATCACGGACAGATTAAAGCAGGCATTATGTAAGTATTTTCAATAATAATCGCAACCAGGTGAATTTAGTGAATTATTACTTTATAACAGATCATAAAAGTAATTCAGCCCTTGTCCCAGCTCCCAAATCGCCAGGCCGACCCCTAGTTTTTCGGCTAACTCTATCCGACGTCGGATGGACAGAAGTGTAGGATAAAAAACTGTATGCTTTCCGTCCTTTTCCCTGTAAAGTACAATGAGTTTTAATTTTTTTCTCAATTTCAAACAAAGGCTTCAAACTATGTACATGAGACAACCCCTGGTATTAAGAAGGGACTATCTTACTTGACTTCGAAGAAATGCTCTTCGGCGTCTTCACTCCACTGTATTTTTTTAGTATTCTTCACAAGATCCAAGTAGGCAGGGCCAAGAACCGCATGACCACCAGTACTGGTGTAGTCGTAGCCATAAAAATTAAGTCCAATAAGAAACTTTTTCCTCTCAGTTGTCGTGGGAGCAAGAGTTTCGATACATTTTTCTACCCACTTATATGGACTATTGGCTCCTACATAAAAATAAATTAGACGTACATTTTAAAAATAAATCAAATACGTATCCGTGGATACTGAAATCATCAAAGCTGATCATACACTGTCGTAAATAAGCTCACCCGGTCTCTCCGGACTGGAGTAGTCATACGACATCACAGAGAAATAATCTACATAATGAAACATATTCAATATGTCGTCATGCTCAATCATCCCCGGTTTTCCTTGATTTGTTACTGCCGGTGGAACAACCAAAATAAAAGTCAACTGAGCTTTAGCTAAAGCTTCTCCCACAGTCTTAACCAGCATTTGTAGCGCTTTTCGAGCTTGGCCTCCTAATTGACTCCACACTTCAAGGACGATTCCATCAAACTTGTACGCCTGTTGGAGCATTCATATTCATCGAAATTCTAATCGTCATTACAAAACAAGAACAGCTGACACTGTACACCGTAATTAGACCATAATATTAAACGACTATTACCTTAGCTGACGTGATGATTGTTTTCGTTAACTCCTTAGGCTCAGTCCCCGTAGTAAAAAGAGAGTAGTAATCATCACTAGTCCATCCATCGAACAAGACTCTTGGTAGCACTGTATGATTAAACAGGTTTAAAAATTATTCCGGAGTCGCATCAGTTAAACAATATACACACTCATCTATCTACGCTACTACTCCATATACTCTTGCAACTATTTGACTGATCTCATCCAATCATCTAACCAACCATAAATTCACGAACAGTACCCTTTCAAAAATTCCCACTAACCTTTCAAATTTGACTTCTTCCCCCTCTTACGAATTTCCCGAATCCATTCATGGTCAACGTCATGGGTTCCCGTCATGAAAAAAGTTCCAGCCGGTTTTCTCTTAATTTGAAGCCATACTGGGGAAATCATGGTGAATTTATTTGCGAATGTTTTGACAATATCGTACCCTTGGTTGTTCCACTGAAAATTCAAAAATAATTCAATCAACAATCTTCAACAACCTCCAATAATCTTCCAAAATCCTATTATTATTTCTACTTTTCCTTCTATCACCTCCTTCTACTCTCCTTAAATCATTGAATTAACTCTCTTCCTACGAATATCATATGCTTCAAAAATCAAACTCTCCATAATTACATAAAAACAAAGATAAGGAACCTACAGGTGTAACATATCCTAAGACCTCTCCTGTGAAGTTCCGCTCGCTTGTTTTCTTACAGTAAGTCCCACTCTCCTTAATTATATCAGCTGGAGCTGGATACTTAACGATCAGGTCCCTTGCAAATACATTTTCCGGAACAGGTCCTTTCTGAAAAATGACACATTCAAATTTTAATTCCTCCCCATTTCTTCCTTCATAATCAGCACTGACAACTCAAACCAAATTCAAAAACCCAATTTAATGAGAAAATATGTTCACATACCTTAATGTCACCAGCAGGTATTGCTTCCTTTGACTTTTTGTCTTTTGGGGAAATAGTTCCTGCCGCAAATTGCAGACTTAGCGCAATTATTGCTAACCATTCTAAACCGTATTGCCTCATAGTGAGTACGAATCCTACTCTTACAAAATACCTAACCAACTATATTTACTCAAAATCTTTAAAAATTTTGACAGCGGCTTCAGGTTGCAGTAACTTTTTTTATAAACTTTTTACTGCACTTGCCGCATTGGTTCTCAACAACTTGAGAACTCAATGGTGTGGAATGCTGCACTCGAGAGAGGGTCCAGTTCCAGCCATAGAAAGCCTCACGAAGATCTCCAATGAAAAGGTTACATGAGTGTGTAGCTGTCTAATAGACTCTGTAATTCTGTCTCTCTCCACTTTTATGCCTGAAGAATTAAAATCTGCAGCTCCAACAAGCAACAATGGTACTTCTACTTTAACTTTACATTGAACGTGGATTCCCTTCCAACAACAACTCCAGCGTCTTTGACATGAACTGTGTGGAGTTATGTCGTTATGTGGACGGAAGAAATCATTTCTATAAGCATACTTTTATATATGTATTTATACCTATAATTATATGAGCACAATAAAACTACGAAGGAACTGACGAAAAAGACGGAGAAAGTCACAGCCTCCGGGCAGTTCTTTAAACCTTAGCTATAGGTTATATATATATGATTTCATATTTTTTTCTTCCATTTGCTAAAATACTCTCACGACCACAACCGGCCGGCAGGGCGGAAATAAAAATGGGATTTACTGTACTTGTACCTGTCCGTACCTTAAATGTGTAAGCATGCTTATGGTTTTGAGTGTGCCAGAGCCAAAGAATGGTTTTGTGCTTGAGTCTTTTTAAAGGACAGGCTTTGAGCTCGTTATGTAGAATCTTAGACATATACTGTGATAGTAGAAGGTAAGTAACTTGATTGTTGTTTTTGGACGGGAGGAAGCCCAGGAGCAACACACAAGGGGATTTTGTTGTGCGGCAATTTTGTTCTGGTTTCAGTTTGTGATGTTTCGTCTTGGGAGAGCATTGAGAGCTGTGACTGTGTGATTGTTCCTAATTTTAATACTTTTCATTCAAATATTCAATTTTGTAAGTCGACTGTACTCCAAGAGACTATATTAAATTCTACAACAATACTAGATTATTGAGCGTTCAGGCGTATTGTCATATTTGCTGTAGAAATAAATTCTTTTTGATTTTTCTGGAAAAACTTTAATGACAGTTACAAGGTTTTAACTTGCAGGATGGGTACGGACGCAATAATCCGTAATTAGTTCATATATGGATAGAGTTTAGAGACACATATATTTACACCGTACCACGTGCATTTGTAAACATTTTAATGCCCTGATGCTCCTATGTTTTTATATACACAGACATAATCTACTGAATAGTACTGAATTTGTGTTTGTTTCTTTTTGCTATTTATTGTTGTGTCAACATTTGTATTCACAATTTGTTGCGTTCATTGCAAATAATTGCAAATATTGCAGTACTAGTAGTATTGTGGCATACCTCTCAATGAATCTTTCCCAGTTCTTATTATTTTCATTTAACTGTTGCAGCTTCTTTTTTTAGCAAACCAACACGGTAAATAAAATGAAATGCTCAATGCTGTACATTAATATTTATTTATACTTTTATTTGCGTTGAAATTTGACATACTGGGATTAAAGGAGCAAATTAGGGGCAAAAAATAATTGTGAGATAAATTGTTTGAGATGTATTGAAATTGTCATGCTGCTTGTACTAATTGATTGTGAGTAGATACTTACTTAGGAGAATTTGGCGTACATAGTGCATTATTTATTTAATTGACTGATTGTGAGTTAATCTGGATGGTAATGGAGCTAAATTTACAACTCAATAAAATTGGCTTTTGGTCTCAATACGACCCAGTAAGGAAATATGTACGAATATGACAATTCATTCACTTGTGTCTACATACATATGTATAATGATGAAAGCATGCATAAGAACATTGATTAGTTTCAAGTCAATAAAAACGTGGAGGCTCATACGACTCTGGCCGAAAAACCACCTCTCTCCAGCTTTCACCTTTCAGGATTAGGGGAGCTCCAGAAACCCTACCCTTTTACTTTTACCTCCTGAAACATTCTCCGTTGCATAAGTGTTTTCTCCGGCATACATTTTTCCCTGTACACATTCTATCACTCATGACTCACAATCAGCAGGTGATTACTGTTCATTTCCTGGGATCCCTTTTTTAAAAAGTCATTCTGAATTGTGAATTCTTTGAAGCGTACATTCTTTAATTGAAAGTGAAACCTGACTATAATACAGCTAGAAGGAGACAATGTGCAGAGGATAACTGTAGGATTACAATTGGTTCCACAGGATTAGCTGTCACGACTTAAGTCAAGATATAGTAACTTCGTGCTTCTCAAGATGTTCGCCTATTTAAGTAAAAAGGTAAAATCCTGTCTGAAATAAATTTCCTACATAGGTATCTTTATATGTACAATGTATCCAGTATGTAAAATTGTTTGGCATCCACTCAAAAATACGGATCAATACTGAGATCAAATAATAGTAATTGGAACTTCTATGGACTAAGTTGAGGATTTTTTTTCTTCAAAATAATATGTAGCTGGAGATGCCAAGCGGTGCAAACGTTCGCTGCGTTGCTTGGAGTGCTGAGGAAGGGTTTCTTGCTTGCGGATGCGACAATGGTCTATTGAAAGTTCTAAAAATAGAAGTTGTTCAGCAAAACAAAGAAACGGGGATAGTTCCACGAGGTTATCTCGCAGCACCAACTAACATTGCCATGAATCAAACACTGGAAGGTCACTCGTCACATATACAAGTCATTGCTTGGAACAATGTTCATCAGAAGCTGACAACTAGCGATAGCAAAGTTAGGTGTTTTATATATTTTTCCTGTATGTACAAAAAAAAACAAGAGGTCCGCCTACATTAAGCTTTTTTGACTTCATTCACTTACATTTCTACTGGAATGCTATAGTATTTAAAAAAAATAAACAATGACATAAGAGTTTATGCTATTTTTACTATTACAGGTCTTATTATTGTATGGATGATGTACAAAGGCTCCTGGTATGAAGAAATGGTTAATAACAGGAATCGATCCACTGTCCGAGGCCTCGGGTGGTCACAGTGTGGCAGCAAAATATGCATTGTTTATGAAGACGGTACAAATCGTATTTTTTTTTAAATACAGGGATGTTTTAGGACATTCGAAAGCTGCAATTAGCTTCTGGAATCATATGTTCTTTTTTGTTCTGTGACTATGTCCTTATTTATTACATCTCTTGTGGTAACTTGGTAACCCAATATATCTGACCGTGATATCCGGGGGCACTCATTTTGTATTGTAATCCAATGTACAGGTGGCGTGATTGTCGGCTCAGCGGATGGAAATAGGCTTTGGGGAAAGGATTTAAAAGGAACGGTCTTAACAGGCGTTACATGGGCTCCTGAAGGGAAGCAAATTCTGTTTACGCTTGCAAATGGAGAAATTCATATTTATGACCAAAACGGATCTTTTACTTCAAAATTGACCATTCCGAGGTGGAAGTCAGGAGGCGGGTCTTCCACGCCGGACCCTGATGGTAAAGATGAACCCATCACATGCGTTCGCTGGTACTCAGCCCCGGAGGGTATCATCCCAACAGCACCCACATTAGCTATCGTCTGGAAGCAAAATGGCCTTAGTTTACTCCATGGGATCGCCGACGAAAGTATGTGAGGGGGGCAAGGATAATCAGGATTATTTACTCTTTTACAAGGCTGTGTAGATGTATTTTTATTCCTGTTTAACAGTATGTACATACTTGTTTTTGGATTATCTGACATATCTAAATTTATTTATCCATTTTTAATGAACCGAACTTGCAGATCCTACGGAGTTAGAAACCAATGTCATTGCAACTTGTGGGGAATGGAGTCCCAACGGACAGTATTTTGCGATAGGTGGCACCCCCCTCAACCGGCCACCTGGTGAGAGAAAGCCTGGAGACTTTGATCAAGTCAATATATTCAGTGCCTTTGGATCCGTAAGTAATTTTTTTAATAATATTATTTTATATTTGATTCTCCAAGAAATTACTTCCTGTGCCAACAGTTCCGCGTTAGCTAATGTCTCTCAAAAACCTTGACCCTTGCTAAGGGACTCATCAGCGGTTTTTCTCTTTGTCTCATCAGCGGTTAAAATGGCGATCTCTATTTATTTACAGTTTCTACAAACGATTAAAATACCAGGGACACCCTGTTTGTCCCTAGCATGGGATGCCTTGTCTTTACGCTTAGCCCTTGGAGCTGGAGCAAATATTTTCTTTGCGAACCTTCGTCCGTCCTACAAATTCGCATTATATGGACCAGGCATTTTAGCTTATGCATTTAGCCGACCTGATGGAACCTCCCATATGGGATTTTGGGACCAAACAAAGGTAAACATTGCGATTATCCCTTGTGTTTAAAATAAAAATTAATGTGATTCCTTTTTTTATATAAGCAACTAACAACCCAAGAAATCCCTGGGAAAGCTGTGGACGTAAAAGGGAACGATGATCATTGTGCAATTTTATCCCTGTCCTCATCGGGATCCTACAATATTACGATACTGAATTCCGTTGGGGCACCTGTGGACAGTAAGTTTTTATTTGATGGCTACTACCTAACCTATTCCCATTTATTGGGTATTTGAATTTTGCTGCTATACTGGATTTTTATTTGTAGGCCTATCAATAGTCACCATAGATCCTTTCATGATCAATCTGACGGATTCAGTGCTGGTTTGTGTCGCTGCAAATGCAGTTCTCATCTGGCGATTTCAATCATCGAGCACTCAAAGGATCGGCACAGATTTGGTTACTAGGAAACGAGAAAGGACTTTTCATATTGATGAATCGCCCTCAATTATAGGAGACAGTGTGGAAGAGAGTACATTCAAAGAGGTAAAGATTAAACTCATAACCCATAATATATTCTGGGAATGAAATTCTGCATGAAAATATAAACTTTATTTTAATTTTGTCTTAAACAGCCTGTTGATTATTTGAAAAAGGTAACTGAGCTTATGCTGATGCTTGAAATACAATAATGCTTAATACAAACGTTTTTATTAAAGAAGATGGGTAGTGTAGGCATATAATATTCAAATTTCATTCTTTTATGTATTTTCGTTAAAGCCCACCAAGGATCCAGCAGTGTGCTCAGATGCTACAAATCAAATATTAATCGTTAGTCGTGAATCCGGAAGATTGCAAGTATATTCATTACCACATGGCGCTTTGATGAATACAATCGAGACTAGCTTTGAGGTTCGGGTCGATGTTCTTATTAATTGCATGAATTTTAACTGGCAACATTAACCCTGTTTTTTCGAATAATAATGCATCGTAATGTTCACCTCCCTGTTTGCATTTATAATTGATTTGAGAAAATAAATCTGGGAAATTTTAACTTCACAGATGAGTTTTTATCCCCATCGAATTTGGGTGAACATAGATGGAACCCAGCTGGCGATGGTGGACAAGCAAGGTCATTTAAATGTGTGTGGTCTTGGAAATTCAACAACAAAAGCCGCAGTTGTCAAGAAATTGGATAGGAAGGATGTTTGGAATTTAATTTGGGCCCGAGATAATCCGAATTTGATGTGTGTTATGGAAAAAACTAGAATGTAAGTTTCTTCGACGTATATTTGTTTCGTAATCAAACTATATAATTAAACTTAACTTAATTGTAATTTAACTAAAGTCAGATTCTAATTGAGGGTTAATTTTGACAGGTATGTGATGAGGAATGGTGAACCGGAGGAGCCTGTCTTGACCTCTGCGTACCTAGCATATTTTAAGGTATTTTACATCCTTCATAATTTAATTATTATAAAAAACTGCAGTGTCTGATTATTAAGTTGGTTCGGATCAGGATTTAAAAGTAACGTCAGTTCTGATGGACGAGCTCATGGCGAATCCAGAAAATCCAAATAAGGAGCAGATAGTCACTTTAGAAAGTAGAGCTCTTCGTGACACAAGGCTACTAATCGACAATGGCACATCCCTATCAGATGTCACTCGATACGTGGAGGATAACAGTCATCCTTGTCTTTGGAGACTTCTAGCTCAAGCAGCATTAAATCGTCTTAATTTACAAGTGGCAGAAACTGCATTTGTCCGATGTAGGGATTATGCCGGGGTTCAGCTCACTAAAAGAGTTGGGAATATCTCTCATGAACTCATCCGAAAAGCAGAAGTTGCTAGTTTCTTTGGAGATTTTGAAAAGGCGGAAACCTTGTACCTGGAAGCTGATAGAAAGTTAGTGTCAATTTTGTAAATAAAAGGTATATTATTGTTATATTGAACTCACAACACGTTTGTTCAAGGTGTCATTGATTTAAATTCTACTTCAAAATGAGGGCAAACAATTTGGGGTTTGTATTATCAACTCTAATAATTAATATGACTGAAGGGACTTGGCCTCTGAAATGTGGAAGTTGCTCGGTGAATGGAGACGAGTGGAATCGGCATCAATGCCCGTTCCTCGTCATCGTGCCTCGGACAGAGCCCACAGAGAAATGTGCCTTGCCATGGGTGACATGCACGCTGAGAACCAAGAATGGACCAAAGCTCTAACATTTTACGAGGCCGCGGACGATAACGCCAAAATGATTTATTGCTACCTCATGTTGGAAGACTACATCAGCTTAGAAAAAATGGCGAACAGTTTACGAGAAAATGATATACTTCTTGTCCAGATTGCATCTGCCTTTGCCTCCGTGGGTCTTTGTGGTGAAGCCGTGAGTACTTACTGGGGGATAAAATACAATATATTACGTTTTATAGGAAACAATTTACCGAAAATTGCAATTAATTTTGACAGGTTAAAGCATACATGAAATGTGATAAGCCAGAGAAAGCTGTGGAAACAGCGATTTCTTTGTCTCAATGGAATTTGGCATTGGAGCTGGCACAAAAACGTTCTTTAAGTATCGTTGGGCCAGTACTGCTTCGTTATGTCACGTAAGTTAAATGATTATCCGAGCGTCATTTCCTCATAGTGCTTCACTGTTGAAGAATTTTATATATTTTTTATAGAGTAAACAAATGTTATGAGGCATGAATGGCAATAGTTTGATGTATCCTCGTTTCCTGATTTCAGGATTAATGGATGGAAACAGTGGTTTTAACTGAGATTGAGCTTGATATGAAAGATTAATTTTGAGCGGTGTTAATTTTTTTATATTTTCAAGGCACCTATTAAAAACTGGAGAAATAATGCCTGCGGTAGAACTCCTTAAGAAATCTGACAAACCTTACGCCGCTGGGAAACTTTTAGCTATGGTGAATATTACTTTGAAAAAATGCTTACAGATGAAAGCTTCGAACAGTAATATTTTAAAGAGCAGTATATTTATATTAATTACGCTGTAGATGGCATTAAAGGAACTTCGTTCAGAGGAACCCAGGCTTGTGATGATTAAAAAAATATTCATCCTCTCAGCAATGATGTTTAATTACAAGACCAAAAGATTCTTCCGGGGAACTCCAAACACTGCTGCGGCTTCTGCGGTAGTGGAAGGAGATGAAGATATTTCATTCGAAAATTACATTCCTGATGAGTACCGTCCCACGCCGGAAATTTACAAATGGATGAGGGAAACCCCTTGGCGAGGAACAGAAGCTGTTCATCTTTTAATACTTGTTCAAAGATTTATTCTAACGGGGCAATATGCAAACGCCACAAGGACATCCCTTCAACTCAGGTAGGAATTTTTGCCTTTAACTATACCATAGCCAATGTATTAATAATTAAATCAAAATAAGGAAGGACTCTGTAATTCTGTATTTGTATCATAGGAATTTCGCGGATATTCTTGGGGAAGAGCGTGTAAATGCCTTGCTAGCCCTCTCAGCAGCAAATAGTAGAAATTTTGGAACATGTTCCCGAGCCTTCATGCTCTTGGAATCCTTAAATGAAGAGTATGCTGAAACAGCATCTGAGCTGTTCAGTGAGCACAATCCAAAAGATAGTAGAGTTCATAAAGTTGAATGCTACAAGTGAGTAAGGCTTAATTCCCTAAAATTAACATATACAGCTCGTGTGTAAAGAGCTAATAGTTATAGCACTTGGACGTAGTTTCTCAAATGCATCTCACAAAATTAGCGCTGACACACCATAGAAACTTGTGTATAATGAGATGCATTTACATTGCAGTTTTAACTATTCATTATATTTTTTACAGATGCAGTACAACTATCCCTGACAACGTGTCAACATGCTCTGGTTGCAATACAAAATTCGAGATATGCATAATGAGTGGGCGACCTTTGTCGGACGATATTGTAAATATATGGACTTGTCAAGTTTGCCGGCACTCTGCAGATATGAAAGAAGTCAAGAGTAGACATTTTTGTCCATTATGTCATTCCGAAAGATTGTCGACGATTGAAGAATTTTCTTGAACTGGAATAATTATTCATATTTGCTTAATAATTCATACTTAATTACCCTTATTCCCTTGTGAATTCCCTCCTAAGGTTCTATCCCTGAAACCTTCTAAATAGAATTGTCTGATAGTCAAGTTTTTCCAATTTACATAGATATAAGTTACACCATGACACAAAACCTCTAGTCAATATTACAACGTAGAACTCTCCCCACGGGACCATGTGAAGAGGACAAGAGTCCTCAATTATTTACTTCAAGTAATGCGCTCTACTTATGGTTGCTAAACCTAGCTGGGTTTTTAATATTTACCTGCTAAAGCTACCACAGAGACTTGAGCGTAAACAATTTTTTTTTCCTTCACTACTCTATACAATTCACAGAACTAAATGTGTACATTCCGTCCATTCCATTGGCTCAATTCTTTCTTTATTGTTGTGATGTAATCCAAAGTATTGCATTAAATATTTCAAACCACCTTTTGTACATACTTCGTAGAAATTTGTACGCATGGGACAGAACGACTCCTACCTCATCGAGATTGCACACATTAGAAATTAGGTTATAATCCTCAGTTTTTCCCCCTGGCTATGTCCTGTCACCACTTACACACTATCACACTATCCTAACATTCCAGCATAATTGTTTTCATTCCATGTATTCCCTGTGAAACCATCAAACCACAACAGAGCCCTCCTCCCTCATGGTGCTGAGTAATTTTATTGCTTTTATGAATGAACAAATCGGCCTTGTCAGGATACTACCCATTATAAGCTCTTTTATTACACAAATAACCTTTGGTCTTGTCGTGAAATCCATCGCATGGGTCAGTAAAAATTAAGTGAATGTTTATAATATTATATTTATATTATGATTCATTTACAACGCATCTTCCCCACGTAGGCTTTCCATATAAATCCAAATATTTCCCCCAAATAATTCCTCTCAATATTATTACGCTCCTAATAATAATATTGAGTCTGATCAATGACACTCAGCTCCACACACGTAAACACTCTCATATATCAGGATATATTTATGTCAGTGTCCAACTCTACAGAATTGAAACTCTCATCAATACAACTTCCATTGAAGACAAGTGTGCTCCTATAAAATTTTAATGCTAGTCAAACATACATTGGGAGTACATGCTCGGGAAATGTTCCAAATATGATGGGAAACTACGCCACTAAATACTAACAAGACTATACATTTAAAGGATAACAAAAAATACAAGTAAGTATAAGTACGTGAGTGTGCAAGTGAGTAAATCCTCCGTGGGGGTTTTTCCCTTGTTACAGGTCAGAATACTCATTTTACTGTCTCAAGGCTGTCACACTCCTACTTGAGTATACATTAATCCTGACGGGCTATTACATATTTAATTTCCATCATTTGCTAAATTTAGCAGGTTGTGTGTATACACAAGTAAAAATTATTACTACTCTTATATACGCTACGAGAATCAAAACAGTTCCTGTGAGAGAGGAAGAGAAAGTTAAAAACCACTTGGGCGCCTCTACAGGAACGGAAGGGAACTAGAACGAAGAGGAGTGCTTTAAAGCACTCGCTAAAGCACTTGCTTCGCAAGGCTATTCCTATCTCCTACACATCCTATGGTTTCCTTTAAGGATTGTGCTCTTGTATGTGTATGTGTGTGTGTGTGTGTTGTTGAACCAGCCGGCAGAAGGGAGAAAAAAAAACCCTTGGGAGTCCCATAAGATTACGAAGGCGTACATACGTATGGTAAAAGGTAAAGAAAGATAATTACAAGAGTCTTCTCTCTAAACCAGTGCCCGTTGACCTCAGCAATGAAAGAATTTATCACTGCTCTGGATAAATGTTCTCAATGTTTGGCACGTAGTAAAAACATGCTCATTGTGAGAACCATTTGTTCACCGCATCCTCATCCCTCATGTATGTAAATAGTAGATAGGTAAAGTAGCATTCAAAAATGTGTTCCTTGATCCCCATGTAAGCGGACTGATTGAGTTGGCTGTTCTGAGGTGACAATGAAGCAAAGCCATGGGTCTTGTAGAATAAAAAAAAAGGTGAAAGTCTTTGATTTTTGAGGAAATATGAAGAAAAAAAAGTGTGGTTAAGGCATTATTATAGGACATTACATATGTATATTATGGGTATAAAAAAAACTGTCGCCGGAGTTTCTTCAAGCCATGTGGACGGACCTAATTTAGAGTCACGTACATATCCATACATTCCTTCCTCACACAGGCTAAAGGCAAAGGATAGTTGTATATAGGGAGAAGCATGACTGTGACTGTACCATCTGAAATGTAGGTTGAGTATGTAGAGAGTCTCTGTACAGGACATACAGTATTATAGAGATTCATCCTCCTCGTCAGAAGTAAATGCCAGAGGATCTGCATATATTTTCTAACAATGACTACTCTTTTTAAATACTGTCCTCTCTGAGAAACAGAGGGGCAGGCCGGAGTAGCATGGTCTGGCTATGGGTCTTTATGTTTATTGAGTTGTTTTTTTCCTCTTTATAATTCCTATACAGCAGGGAGAGGAGAACAACAGTAGTTAATAGTGTTAGTGATAGAGTCCCATCGTCCCATATGGGATGGACATACTAAAATAGTAGAACCTATACAATTATAATCAACTTCACAAAATACATATATAGTTACACGTGAATGCTCCCCAGCAGATACAGACTACAGACTGTCCTGTCTCTATGTAGGAGTAGGGTCTGACTAATAGGCCCCTATATGCAGAGAGTACAAATGTAAATAATAGGAGATGTATATTTGACGTAAGTATTTCCCAAGTAAAAATAATGGGAAATTCACGAGTGAAGTTAATATTGAAGAGCTTGTATTTAAAATGAATCGTAATAGTTTGGTTTGTGTACCGGGGCCTTTCCCATCTCTTCTCCATATATACTCTGCATGTTACAATTTACACTAATAAAAAAACAATCCATCTTTCCCCATCATACTCACACCAAATCAGTTCCCACCTTCCCACATTTCCTAAAAGCTTACCCTCCCTCAAAGGGGTTTCCCCACATGAGGCTTAAGCATTTTCAACCATCATTATTCATCCCAAATAATACTTTAGCAAGAGAGGTTAAGGATTTTTAAAGCCATAGTCCAAAAAAATTATTTTATTACAAGCTCCAGCTACTTTCTCTCCTAGAATAGTCCCTACCTGTTCCCCTGTTCAAAATCCCCCAGCAGGGAATCCTCAGTTCCCTTTTTGTAGTTCCCTTAATTAAACTGTACAAAAATGTCAAACTATTTTTTTTAAAATCCTTAAAAAATTTGTCTTCACAGGTTTCTCCACACGCATCTCTCCACGGCAAGCAGGAGTTTTGTGAGGCACACTGTACCCCTGTACTTACCTATGTTCGACTGTAGTTATGTGTTGTTTATATATGGGGGGATAGAATAAATCTATATGTAAAAAAGACTTTCATTCTGACTCGAGCTGAGAGAAGGCTGGTGCGACGGAGAGAGCTCTTTGAGTCTACAGGTCTACACTACTACGGAGCGAGTCGTGAATGTGAATAGTAGTGTGTGTGTTGTATGTACATGGTTTTAATAGTACTATTGCTATTAAAGCTCTGTGTGTCTGTGTGTGTGTGTGTAGTGTGTGTGTACTGTGTGTGTACTGTGTGGATAGTGCGGGATGCTATAGATGATACTTGTGAGGACTATATAGCAGAGCCCTGCATGTATGATAACAGTGAGTTGGATTTGTGCTAGGGTTGGAAAGGAGCGCATACATGATAAGGAACTGAAAACGCTGTGCAGTGTGCACTGGTGCAGTCCTCCTTTTTAACTATAGTTATACACGATGTTGACCATGCTGAACCGCAAAATCAAGAAGAAATACTCTAGAAATCAAGCTACTCAAATTATTTTGGTGGATCTAGCCAATGGCACTGTAAGGACGAGGAATGGATGTTAAACCGGAAGAAATTCAAGACTTGCTCGAGTTTTTCTCCAAGAACACGTACAAGGCACGGGATACACAACCCAAAGTAAGTGGTACATATGGCTAAAATACAATAGTATTTAATTAGTTCAATGTCTTATCTCTCAATTGTGCGACAACAAATAAGTTGGGAGTTAACAAATAGCTCGATACTGTACAGTAATTAGACTCGGCTCAAAGTCAAGGAATCCAGACGGTGAAGTTGTTTTGCGAGGAGGTGGACTCTAACAACCCGTATTTAAATTAAAAAAAAAATTTTTAAAGAATGTAATTCTGGTGGAAATTGTTTTGAGAAGAGTTGTGTGGATTTGTGGGTTTTTGTGTGTGTGTGTCAACTTTGATTGGGAATGATGGATGGAGGAGGTGGGAGAATTTTGAAAATTATGTATGTTTGATTGTATATATTTTTTTTGTAGGTCCATCATGTAATGAAAAGATGCCTTGATCTCTTTGGAGTGGACTATACGTACTCGGTAAGTTTGAGACTTATTGAGAGGAATTATAAGGGAATATTTTTAGTTGGGAGTTGGAAATAGTTGTGTGGAGATTTGGGAATGTAAGGGATTGGGTATTTGCTGAAGATGTTCTGGTTGTGTTACAGATTGTTTCTAATGTGAATGGAGAATTAAGCACAAACTACCCTAGCAGCCTTGTCATACTAGAGGCGGAGAAGAGGGAAGAGGATGATTTAGTTGGAAGGGAGGATGGAAACATTGACTTGAATAATTTTTCTTCCGTGAGGCTATCCAGCTCAAATGGTGACCATAACAATAGTGTTCATTCGTTATCGACGATTTCTTCCGCGTCAAGTAGAGTTGGTGGGCTGAGTGTGAGCTACGATGGAAACCCGGAGGTTTATAAGGTCAAGGAACTATTTGGGAAAGCCAGATTTGCTCGATGCCGAGCTCGATTTCCTGTCCCCGTCATTCTGTACAACAATAAACATATATGCAGGTTAGGATTGGTTTTGTTGGTTGTTTCATTGATGTGTTTCCGGGATGTGTGGGGGATGAGTTTGAGAAGGAATTTTTTGATTTTTTTAGGTCGGCGACTTTATCGGGTGGACCAGAAATTTATGGAAGGTCGTCCTTTGACTATTTCTTTTCCGGGGGAACGGATTACAAATTATTAGAGCCTGATCCAACGGAGGATGATGCTATTGTGAATGAGACCCAGAGTGATTGGCAACTATTTGATAGAGTTCGAAGTCAAGATATTCGCTTACTCAAAACATTTCAAGTTCAAACTATTGTAGATCTTATGGTAGAGAAGAAAAAAGTCAAATTTGGAGTCAAGTAAGGATTTTGCGTGCATATTTTTTATAAATATTTGGAGGTGTCTTGTTATGTATTTTTTATGTTGTAGAGATGTGAGTTAGTGTAGTGTTGTTGGTCATGTACATCATTCTTTTGCGCGGTAGTTGCACGTGTGAATTTTTTACGAACATTGTCATTCATTTCTCACGTGATACTGGATTAGGTCCTGGTCATAGTAATGAGAGCTAGCAATAGAAGTAGTTTGTAATTGCGAATGTAGTATTTCAATAGGAGTGATAGGTATGCAAATGATATAAACCGTGTAATATACTGTATGGTTAATTATGTAATAATAGTTATTGCTATTTCATGCTATACAACTTTGGTTTTTTTTAGTGTAACATCCTCTGAAAAAGTGGATAAAGAAAATCGTTATGGCGACTTTAACTTGATCTCTCTTCCGTATCCTGGGTGTGAGTTCTTCAAGCAGTATCGTGATAATAATTACAATGGTGAAGAACTTATATTTGAGTGGGATCAGGGCCATGTAGATGCCCACATATCAGTACCAAATGACCAGACTTCGTCCGCATTGAAGCTTGACTGGTTACAGTATAGAGTAAGTTCCTTTTAATACTTCAGAACTGTTCATTTATTTCAACTTTATCCAGTAATATTTTCAGAAATGAGGTTCCTGTAACTTTGTTTTTAAAGAAATGGGACTTAATCCGTCTTACCCAAAACTATCTCAAGTTACTTCTGGCCTATGTCAAAGGAGGAGATAATGGACTATTAATCCACTGCATAAGTGGCTGGGATAGGACTCCGTTGTTTGTTTCGCTTCTAAGAATATCCCTTTGGGCTGATGGGGCGATTCATAAATCTTTAAGTGCTGAACAGGTGAGTCTGGAGAACGTTTGCCAGTTTTTTGTCAGCTATTAAAGCCGATGATGGCTGAAAAATCTTAATGTCTCATTTTGTTTTTAGATCTTGTATCTAACATTAGCCTATGACTGGCTTTTGTTCGGTCACAATTTAGAAGACAGACTGAGTAAAGGGGAAGAAATTTTGTTCTTTTGTTTCTACTTTTTGAAGCATATATATCCAGCGGAATTTTCGGTCGACTGTAACCTAAATGATGACGAGTAAGAATAATATTAAATTAATTAGAAAGAAACATGGTGTAGAGTATATTATTAATTATTGTGCTGATATTTTCTAGTGTTAGTGACGATGGAACTAATCCAGTGGAATCATCGAATACCCGTCATGATTCAGACATTAACCTAGATGGTGTTCTACTGGACGGTGAAGGCTGTCATACGAGTCCTGAAGGCTCGAATTGGAGTCTAAATTCCTGTAGTAGTTCTCAAAGCAGTAAAAGTCAGGACCATCCACCTACTTATTTTCAAGTTACACAAGACTCTTGGGATGACTGTAGCGGTGCCCAGCACATTATGAATCGAGAACTTCCAACTTCATGCCAGTTAAGTTCTCGCATTCAATCTGGCGTCTCGTCATCATTCTCCACTGTTGGGACAAATGGTCAAACCAATACCAACGGCCTCATTGCAAACGGACAAAACCATACTTCATTTTCGGGTGTCAGCACTAAACCCGGCGGCCCGCTGACACCATCATTTTCACCATCCGCATCCAGGGGACAAACTCTAATTGGAAATCGACATGGTCGTACTAGTCCTGTTGCCGTTCCAGTGCCAAATAGAGGTTTTCATCACCAAAATCGGACTGATTCTAATTCTTCGGCTAGTATTGGAAGGTAAGTAGAACTGCTTTTATACAAGAAATGAGTAAAGTTAGCATGAACAAAACCGTTGAAATCTTTGAATTTGCAGCTGGCAGCTTATAACCGGAATAGGAAGTTTAAAGGATGCCATGTCTACCAGTGATCCGGGCTCTACATACTCACACGCATCGAGATCGTCAGCGTAAGTTTGCATACAGCTTACCTACACTTTTTTGTTTCCGTATTTGGTCTATTAGCTTTCTTCCTATACCTTTATTTATTTTAAGTCTGGATTCGCTTCCTCAATTTGTATTGTAATCGTTATGAACATAAAGTTGATAAGAGAATAAATGTTAGATTTAAATATTTTCTCTCCCAGTTTTGCCAGTTTTTAGTGGTAGTAGTGCTACATAAGCATTTTTGACGCATTACTATTTTTTGTTACTTCTTTTGGTTCTTGATTTAGCAGTAACGAATAATCACACGTGTATGATCACTTTTAGGGAAAGAAATAATTTTTTTGAATGAAGTCGTTGATCTTTCAGTATTATAATCATTAGTATCAGTGTTGGTATTATCTCAGTGGAATTTTTTCGTCTGCTAGTAGGTATGAGGGGGGTATGATATCAGTCTAGCCTGATATTGACTGATGCGTATGTCCTTATTTGCATTTATCATAACTCGTCCTATATCGGAATCCACTTGTAGTTAAAGATTGGTGTTTTGATAGTCTAACCACTCCTTATCTACCTAATACCGTGCTTCAGCATGAATTACTTTGAAACTGTGTGAAAGAGAATAAAAACATTATAATGCTTTTATTGTGAACCTCTTGCTTGAACTGAGGCAATATTACTTTTTGGTAATTGTCATTATTCGATGAAGACCTGCAGTGGCGTTTATATATATGCTTATGTTTCTGAAGCTCTAAAAATACGTTTTTTTTCTTTCTTAAAATTTTGCTGTTTGGTTGTACTACAGTCAACTCTCGCTATAAGGGATGCTCAGGGGACCGGCAAAATCTGTCCCTTATAAACACTAATCCCTTATAAGCATAGTATTATGCATTATTTAAATAGGAATTGGCACTGTAAATCCTGATCCCTTATATCGAGAAATCCCTTATAAAGGTATCCCTTATAGTGAGAGTTGACTGTATGTTAAGTATGATAATGAGCAGCAACCATTGATGTTGCAGAACTTGTACTTGTTCATTAATTAAGATCTGGTTAGATTACAATCATGTATGTCTGTTTATAATTTATTTCAGCAATGACATTCTTGAATGCATCGAAGCATCGGAGAGTAGCTGCACGTTAGTGGAAGAATTGTTAACTCCGATAAATTCTAAGCCAAGTTCTAGTTCAACTTTAAACGGAGGCGGCTCCAGGAGAGATTCTAAATGCATTGATGATAGTTTAAAAGACGAAAATGTGTTCCTATCTTCGTCATTAAAACATGAAAATGGTTCGTTATCAGATGTTCTACAGGAGGCAGCCCGCTGTAAAACATTAACTGAAGAAGCTCATTCAACATTAAAAAGACGTGATCGATTGCTTCAAGTTCGAAAACGCTTTTATAGTACATACGCAGCAACGATTGGTCAGTCTCGCCAAAGTGTTAATGATAGTGGTAGCGGACTCAGTGTGCTCATTGGGAACATTGCCACAAAAGTTGGCATTCGAGCTCCTGTGCGGAATACGAGCTAGAAGTTAACTAAATTTAACGTCGCAATGAATGTGCAAGTATAGCGAAGATTTATTTCGTCTTCGTGATTGCAAACCATTTGATTTTATAAATTTGCCAACCAACTCTTGTCGTTAAAATTTGTTTCGTTAACTATTTATAAACATATAGTATTTGGATAATGAACCGTGTATATGCCTATGAACTGCAATAACAATTAATCAACACGATGTGACTGGACGAATAACATGGTTAATCTATTACTAGCATAATTTTTAATGGGATGATTTAGTGTGCTAAATTGTTGCCATAGCGAAGGAAGTGTATGACAAATTTTGGTGAAAATCTTCCATTTCATGAAACAACGACATTACTTAAACTGAGTTCATAGATTCACACATAGTAATAAATACAGTTAAATAATTTGTTATGCTGTCTATATCATTTTTGATACGAAGCAGTGTAAAACCTGAGTATAAAATAAATTATATGTAAACGTACCTTTGCATTTAGCTTTTACCTTAAAAATGTATTCCGGCGTTTACCCTTAGTAGCTACTACGTAATGATTATTACCTACAGCTGGCTATGCAACATGCGAAGATTGTGATTTGTGTCAGTGTTTTAAGCAGTTGTCTTACGCATTTCAGAAGAGTGTCCTGCTTTAAAAGAAGTTGTCATTTCTTTTTCAAAATATTACGCCAATTATTATTGTTACTGATCATATTTAGATACACCACCCTCATTGTCAGTTTGAAGGTGGGTAATGTGTAAATGTCAGTTCAATTTCCGATTGAAGTATTGAAATTGTTTGTTTACGTTTCATACCTTTCGAATGTTTGGTTAACGTTTCTGGATTCAGCAGTCGCGTTTGATAGATCTGCTCTGAAAATAACACATACGCTAGTTTAACCTAGTTAAAGATGTCATTGATTCTTTGTGAAATGAAATTTGTTTAACTTTTTTTCGAAATATTGAATAATTCCTACGTTACGTGTTTAACATAACATCAACATTTTCATGTTTTCGTGGCTATATTTAAAAAATTATGTATTCGACAGTTCTAATTTTGGATAACATTCAAATACGCTTCCCCTTACAATTAGTTGATTTATGTACATACTATATAGACTTCGAAGAATTTAATATTGTCAAGTAGACATATAATAATTGAATTGAAAGTGTTTTATAATCTTGGTTAATCAAGTGGACCAGAATTGAATTTGAATATGTTAAGAAGTTTTAATTTTTATACCTTGGTCTTTTATTTTTGTAGAAGTAACAAACAAATTCTTTGACCTCCTCTACATACATTCAAAAGTAATAGTTCTAATTTATAGTTCTTACAGGTTGGATTATATAAGAAGAGCTTGAGTTCACTGCTTAATTTATTTTCAGATGTACCTTCAATTGCTAAGGCAAGGCTTTACGAGCAGACAAAAATTGCAATGTTGCATTAACATTTTATTCTGTGATCAGCATAAATAATACTTAGAAGTTTAGTAATGCATGCACATTTGTGTTTCCGAAACTACCGGCAAAACTTTGTGGAACAAAGGCAATATAAGTAATTATTCATAGCAACGTTATAATTATTGTACGAAACAATGAAATGGGAAAATTATGGCAGGCATCGGCGACCTTTGCTGTCCGTTCTTTTTCCAATGAGTTACTTTTGAGAAATAAATAAAAGAAATCAGTTCAATACTTAATTAGGCTTTGATTTGAATTTTTACAATAGAAAGTGCTCCTGATTCAAAGAATAACGCATTTTATATGTACTGGACTTTTAAATGAAGTAATAGTGTGCTGCAAAATAAATTTTGTACTTTAAAAAATAACAAAGGAATAAATCAGGAATCCGAACTAGCCTCATGAGCTTTCAAGATTTTAAATGTATAATGAAAATACTTTATAATTTGTTGAGCTTAGAGATAAGTATTGATTTGAAAGGTAGTTATTGCAGCTGTCAACTTTGTATCACATAAAATATTTTTATCTTTCTGTACATATAATCAAGCATCATAATGTTATAGCAATCTATGGTTACTTTACAGTTTTCAAGAATTATTGGTGCATTCAATCAAATATATTTGGGAGCATTAAGTTGTTAAATGTTGTCCTACGAAGCAAAAAATTATTATTCTCTTTTAATTTTAATGTTACAACATAATGGGCGATAATCTTTATAATTGACATTGTACGTACAAACATGAAATATAACTCGAATTGTTATTGTTACACTTGGGATTATATTTGTAAACATCGTTTCAAAAATAATAGTGGAAATGTGGACACAAGTATCTATTCATCTCTTTGATTTTCAAATGTTCTTTACATCAATTCAAAGTTATGTATTATCTATCTGATAGAACTCATTCTAATTCATGCATTCATACATACATACGTATGTAACGGTGACAGTCAGGGTGACATGCTTAAATCAGATGTGATTTGTATGCAACCCATGAATTCACAAGCATATAAATCTCTTTCCCTCAATTTGTACTGCAATTAAAAACATCAAATCATTGTCAAACGTAATCCGTTTTGCAAAGCTGATTACAGCCACAGCATTGTTTGAATGGCGCAGTAAAAAAATATTATCTCAAGTTTTTCCCCCCTTAAACTATTTCCAGTGTTAAATTAACAACTTCAAGCAATATTCATGCCTTAGTACTGAATATCTAGAATTCAACTACGATGGTTCATACTTATGTTCCAAAGCCAATGATAACTGGTTTTAATTTTCAGACGAAATGTTATAGACAATAAAAAACGGGTGTCTTGAGAAGAGTGAAAGTATTTATTGTTTATTTCATTAATAGCATTCCTGGACATGTGTAATTTGTTAGTATAAATAAAAATATGCATAACTAGTAATTAACTATATTACAGCTTTAATTTGGGAACGGTGTAGAAAACATCAGGACTTGCTCTTGAAGCACAATCAACTGTAAAAGAACATGCAAAGGTCGGAGGATGAGACGAAAAAGCTTTCCTGCATAAGTCTATTGTATGTGAGAACATTCGAGCGATTATATAAACATAAATTGAAAGATGCACGGTTTTACAACTGAAGCAAAGTCAAAAACGTTTTTACAGATTTTAAGTAAGAACATTGCCGAGAACAATAATTTCGAAGAGAGAGACAAAGTACATTAAAAAGTTAAATAATACACGCATAAATTTGTCTTGCCTAATTCCAGTCCCTGCATGAAGAGTTTTGTTTACATTATGTACGGAATATTTTAACGTCAATAATTTTTACAAAAATGCTGAAATGTTAAAGAAGAAAAGAATCAGTAGAGAGCAAAGTTTTCTACGAAACATGAACACGCAGAAGGAATTTCGAACACATCCACAGTAGGCCTTTTGTCGGAATTGTAAGGATCGACACAAATTAGCTTGACGTAAGTGTATCGCTGGACGCAGTAGCTCTTGTAGCACGCTGTTATGGAAAAAGTGAAAAGAATATTTCCAGCAATTATTTCCAATATTTTCCTCGCAATTTTTCCCATCAACGATACACAAATATAAATCACAAAAATACACATTTTTTCATACCTGTAACATAGTCACAACGTTTATTGGCGTACTTGCACGTTTCGATACGGACGCTCTGAGGAAACACGTCTGTATTTAAAACCGTTACCTGTAGACACCACGTAAATTATTTCATTAGGGCCAAAAAATCAAACTTTCCCATAGTTAATTTTGTAGTCCAGAGACTATCAACATTTTTGTACTTGAAAATATTTACTTAATTTTAGGAATTAACTAATCGACTCATATAAACAACCATGAATCACGCGTATAGACTGTCTTATACAGAAAACATTTAGTTTTAATTTGGGTTATCGAATTCTAGCTATAGACAGTTCTTAACGATAATAAAGCTTATCATAAATATTTTTCCACATTAAACAAAGTTACAGATGCCATCAAAAAAATATGACTATAGTTTGTCCCTGGAAATTAAAGCAACAACATATGATTGTCCACACTTACCCATTCTCCTTTCCAGTTCTTAGCCCAACCTGGCCGTACATAAGAGACTTCAGACTCACAAATAAAATGTCCTTTGTGTCTGCAACGAAATAAATCAGAGGCTGTCGTTAAGAAATTAATCAGGCGTTAGTAACCTCAATTAGGGATATTATTATTGTACCTGTAACTGTGAGAACTGTTGTCATGTGAAATGTACTGATCCAATGGATAGTGATTCAGCTCCTCGTACAAGTTGGTCAGCCTAGGACCGTACTGGTCAGCCACGTTTTTGATTTTGTCCCTGCAGAGGAGACAAGTTTTTTTTTAAAGAATCTTGCTGATACCAGTGGGAATATTAAGCTGGCCATGATGATATCTTTCGTCCCTTTGGGTACTTAATGATTCCGAGATTACAAGTCGTAGAATGCGTGATGAGAACCATAAGGGTTAAATCAAAATCAAAAATGTTGTTCAAAATATGACCCTGTATAAGTTTCAAAAATTCCTATAGCATGCAACCAGTAATTAAGTTCATGCACGTATAAATTTAAACCACAGAGCCGTATAAATATCATTTAGAACATATAGCCTTCGTGCACGGATGAGGTTCTCATGCTTCTGATGCTGAAAAATGCAATTAAGTTGTTCTCAGGCCCCTCAATATGTATACATCATGGTCTGACTCTGTCCTTCGGCCTGATAAACACTTATGTATTTTCTCAACGAACCGGTATCGTGAGTATCTCAATCCTCCCGAAAAAAAAAATTCATTAAGCAGCTCAAGTTAAGAATCTCTCTGCATTTTGCATTCAGATCGGTAATCAAGCATGAAATGCATAACAATCTTCTCAAAAGATGAATTTTAAATTAAATGCCCCTTTATGGCAGATCCATTTCAATACAGCTGTAACTTGCAAAACAATTAACTATCATGACAATTTAAAGAATCCCTGTGAATAAATGTGATACAATTACTATGATTGCATAATAAGAGATATTTCTAGGAGCGTGTCATGATTTTGACACTTAACCCAATCCATGGCTATTATTTGAGGACACAAAATTCCAACCAGATTTCATTAATTTGGTTCAACAAAAAGGCCCATTCGCAGGTCAAAATTTGCAGGGAATTAATTTGATAAAGGCGTCTCTCTTACATTGGGTAATCTTCCCGGTCGAAGCTACAGTAGAATCCTCCGCTATTCGCACAATTCGGTGGCCTTGGATCGCCATAGCCACTGAGGTGAGATGGCGGTGGAGGAGGTGGAGGAGGATGAGGATGGATATGACGCTCACGGTCTTCTTCGTAGCGGTGGCTGTCGTGCCTGCTTCTGTCACGATCTCGATCTGATACAAAATTACATTAAATTTGGCTTTCCCTCATTTGTAAACCTGATTATTTATACTCAAAATTGTCAGTATTAATTCTGGCATTGTTTTGTAAACAAACTAGCAAAAACGATATTGATTTTAAATTATCATCTTTGTGTGCGTATATAATTTTTTTAAATGCATTTAGTTCTTAGCGGATGTAGACATAAATATTACAACATGTTATTCCAGATAAGTTTCCCTTTAAGAATGCTTTTGCTTCAAAAAGTCAGAAGTCTCAAGTATGCCTGTGGATGAATTTTGTAGGTTGTTGCAAGGATTCACAGGGTATGTGGAAGTTGAGATGGTGGTGGGAACCTGGGAAGGGAACTCTTGAGGATCCTCGAAAACGGCCTCAAAGAATGTCTAAGGTCATAATCATTTACGGTAATAAATGCACCAGGGTTGTCATCACCAACTCTTGGGAATATTACTTCTGGTTGGTTCAATTGGAAGACATGAAAGAAAATAAAGTGAATCGGTGGAAATACACCTTTGTACGTGAGAGGGAAACGAAATCTTGAGAGGAGGAAACCCTTTGTAAGCTCACAACAGTAGGAAGGCATTGTGTCAATCCGAGATAGAAAATTATGACACTGGTAAAATAGATACAATACGTGAAGTTTTAGTAACAGCAAAGGGTGTTTCCAGTCATATTTGCTCAACCAGTTTTGCATTCTTTCATTTCTAAGCTTACTGTTGACAATCAAGCTCACTTCTCAACCAGGGACTGTATAGAAACCACTTGAAAGGAAACTCAACAAGATTGCATTTATTGCGTAATGCCCAGCAATTATTATTATTGTCAAAAATACAAGAATGTACACTATAATTATATGGTTGTTTCATAAACTATCTTTGTTTCCCCTCCACGTAGTCTCTACTCCACTGTGAGCCTTAGAGTCATATTAGAATTGCTGACATCCTGATCTTGTTACTTTTGCTTTGAGCGAAGGAAGTCTCAAATGGGATTACAGCGGAAAATCAAAACAAGTAGATATGTATATGAACGTGATTTCATGAGAGTTTCACTCATGGATGAATGAAGCATGTGCAACATTTTCAAAAGAATAGAAGAATGACTCAAATTGCAATGCAAATGATAAGGTAAAAGGTTGCATACTGCAATTAATTTTGAAATCAGCCCCTTTCTAGGTTCCCTCCAATGTCATAGAAACGGAAAGAGTACTTATTAATTAAAGGACATTTCATGATCAAACTAATTATTGCATAACTATTTAAAGGAAATCACTCCCTTTTTCACCTACTTACTCTCCTACTAGTATATGTTCCTTTAAACCAGGAACCATGTAAATCCACACATGCACGTTCAGTACACACAAACATATATATACATATATGTATGCATGAAACAATGAAAATTGTATTGTAGTATAAAGCTTACTGGAAATATTTATACACAAAATACAGTTTTAAGCATTTATCAAACTTTTAGAATGGTAGTTCCCAGCAATCTCATCCAAGGGGTTTCAGAAGACACTTTCCTGAAAATAGGAAACGCAAGGTCGTATCATATAAAAAATGCTGGGAAGCATTTTTTTTTCTACCCTGATACAGTAAACGTAGTGACCACAACACATAAACAAAGTCATTTAAGAGACCGATACTTGCTTCCGGCAATTTTCCTCTTCTATTTACATACTCCTCTTCCTTGTGATTGCCAATGACGTGATGGGAGCTGTGACGATTCTCAGTATGTCATAGATAAATAAAATAAGACATTTTCGTCTTTAGGGAGGCGAAATCTACACTATACCTGGACCACCACTGCTTTTCTTATAAACGATGACAATTCCTGGGCTGTCTCCTCCAGTCGGATCGATAGGGTCGTTTTTCGTCTGTCGAAGGGGATGGAACCGATCATTACTTGCAATTAAGTCCGTTAAGGTCAGGAGCACCATTGCTAAACGGATACTTCCGCTCAAATGAGTAGCCTATAAATATAATGAGATATCATCCATTTTGACGCATCTACGTACGCACATACTTTCTTTCAGTACGTAAGTATTTCTGCTTAATAAAACAGTGGAAAAATTGTAGCGTTTACGGAAGGGATAAATCCTGCAAAAGATTTTAACTAGTTTGATGGATAGTTCCCAACCTTGGAGCAACTTATTACTTGAGATGACTAAAATGGCTGCTTCGCGACAGAAAAGGTTGAAAGCTCATCCCATTGTCGCTACAAGATAAACCCTTTAAAATGGTAGAAGGAAATGTGCTCAAATATTTTCCCCCCATGTCTCTCACAGTGAAAAACCAATGTGCTAACATAGTTATGCTCAGCAGTACCCCGAAAATATTAAAGCTGGAGAGATTAAATGACGCTATTCTAAGCATTTTAGCACTTCAACATAAGCAGTAAAAATGTAGTAAGAATTTGGGAAAATACATACAAATAATAATTACAGATGATATTATAAATCTAGGATATATATCTTAGGATATTTGCATCTGATCCGCTATTATTCGTAATTTGAATAACTAACTGGTCATCCTCCAAAAAAATATACAACGATGATGGTGTAAATTGAATTTTGAGATTCTTGGTTTTTGCTTAAAACAGCCGGAACGCTATATCGATCAAGGTGCGTAGCTACTACCTGAAACGTGAATTAATCCAAGCACCCAAGAATCGCTTAAATTACCACTAGTTAAAAAAATCCAGATCTGAAATGTTGCTAATTTATTTTAAAAAATTCCTAATCGTGCCTGAACACTGCAGAAGAAATCCCAACCACCAGTAATCTACATTCACTGTCCTTTACATCATATAAAATTAGAGTAACTACAACAAATTTAATTAAAATTCGCAAAAAAAGAATTTGGAATGAGCTCCCAGTTATCCTTTGACGTCACAACACTGCTTATTATTAATCCGCTAGCCGCTGGCTGTTTTCTCCTATCGTTAGTTTGGAAATTGTAAATATCCGAGTCTCTCACTACGATCCCTAAGAGTGAAAGCGCATGGCTGTCACACTACTGACTCCATTAAAATATCACACCGTTCCATTCCAATCACAAAGCATGCACTTTGATCAAGAGTTATCCTATAGAAGTCTTTATGAACTGAAATATTTTACAGTGTACAAAAAGCTAGGCATTTGATGAAACAATGTTTTTTTGCCAAATTCGAACACTTACCATTTCAAGGGCTATGTAATATTGATGGTCAAAATCAAAATGCTGTAGAATGAGAACGCACTGATATTTCAAACTTATTCGATTTCACTCAAAAAAAAAAAACGTTTGCACTTGCCAAAAAATATGTAAAAGATTTGTTATTAACAAATAAAAACTGTCGACCACCGAAGCAGTGAACGTCTTAAGCACCACAAGAGTTTCAGAAGACTACAGTAAATGCGAGACTTACATGTGCGTTTTAGCAAAAATTTCCAAAGGAGCCAAACCTAGTAAAGAGGTACTTACTAGGGAAAAGCCTTGTTCTTGTACTCGGAAGTTTTCTTTTGGATTTGTTCGCACGGAGTACTTGAAAGTCGTAAAGTATGAAGACGGTTCAGAATGCTTCCCTAAAACGACACTCACATTCGTTTATGTGGAAGGTTGTGAGTTAGACAGTATTTTTACTAACTACTGAAACGATCAGTCTTTGATAGGAACGGGTTGAGTAACTATACAGTGTCAGGTCTCATCATTTCTCAGCCTTGTCGCCTAGGTCATTGTGTAATCAGTCCCAAGACTTGTGGATGCACGGGATTATAGACATTTAAACTTCAATATTAAACTTTCAATATTACGATAAGTACGATACGTATTAACATTTAATTGCAAGTTCTGACTTGCAAAAAATTGAAATCTCCAAAAACAAGGGAGGTACTCTGTATTTTTTTTAAAGAAAAAACATTTTAATTCCTAGTCAAAAATTTTGAGGCAAAAAAAGCGTGTCGCGCATAAAAGCACCAGCTTTGGAGTATAGAATAATAATTTTTTTGATGCCAATAAATGTATAGAAATTTATATTGTATAAGTATACACACGTATACATTAAGGTATAAGCTCATTGAGTATCATAAGGACATGATCGCACGCATTTGTTGCAAGTATTTTACTCTCCTTTACCAATTATGCAGTGTCAGCAACCGGAAGGCAGTTAATACATATGAGTACACAGTAGATATGCATGTTTGTTTGATGTTTGCATTTATTTTGCACTGAATTTTTCTCAGAACTTTTCTTGGTCACGTAATTTCGAGCTATACAGTCCTTGCTGGGAAAATAATCCTTGAAATTACGCACGTCAAACCGCAGACAAAATATTATTATCAACTATATTCAATATTTATATATTAAACTAAAATAATTTAGTGGATATGGGTAATTATTATTCTTTTAAAGGAAGATTACACAAATGAAGACAATTTTTGCTTATAATTCCTCTGAGTGCCCGTCAAGGTGATCATATATGTATTTCCGTCTTTTATTTTGCCCGACATTGTCGCAGTCAGGGCAAAGAGTGTCAGAGTGTACTCCACTTTTAATTTTGTTTTTATGCAAATATCCTTTTACTAAAAGATAGACTACTATACCTATTCATTTCCGCACTGGGTAGAGAATGTCTTGGCAAAGTTTGAACAGTAGAATTTGATTTTTTTAATGTAGTGTGTATTTTCTAATTTATCCTGAAAAATATGTGGTACTGGTAGGTAAGTAGTCACAATACATAAAATACACAAAGACTTCCAACTTATTACGAAACATGATCTTCTATTTACCATAAAAAAAGATGAAAAACTATATTTAACTAGATACTTTGTAGGGGTTTATCACTTCTTTCACCAAATGGATGGAGAATCTGAGGATAAATAATAAATACACAGGCTTACATATGTACATATATACTTTGTTCGGTTTGTTTTGCAAGTATTATTAGCATCAGATTCTTAAATCTGAATATTCAAATCTATTGTAATCAACCGACTGTTGTTCTGTTCCCCGTATTCGAAAATAAACTACAAACAGTTTTTAATACTCTCCGCAAAACCTGAGGATCAAACCAAGCAATAACATTTGTTGCGGTTCACCATTGGTAAGATTGCGGTATATACATATGTAATACAATTATTGACAAGCACACGTAACCCAGTAGCATTAAAAATGATGGAACCAGTTCATCAAATGCAAACACGAAATCAAGTGTATTCAGTAGGCATTCCTCGCTGTTATCATTTAATTTAATTTTTATCTCTTTTATCAATGTTGTATTTGGCCTGGCCTTTATACCCTTTTACCAATACTAGTCGCCTGACGATGTAAGTTAAATCTTATTGATGTCTACGGATTGTGAATTGTGACTCATGTCGAACCTATAGCTGTAGCGAATACCCCTTACAAATGTAGAAAAACCTTCCTCTTATCCTTTCTATTCTTTTCTCTTCCCCTTTAAGGTCGTTTCAAAGTGCAAGTACTTAGTTGGGCGGGGCTGAATTACAAAGAAACCGTACTTTGCTTCATAGGTAAAGGTACTATTGTATGTAGCGCTGCAACTTTTAAAATCAATTCGTAATTTGTTACAAGCAGCTATACAAACAGAATACAGGAGCGAATTCATTAATAGTATTTCTTGTCGTCTGAAATACATAAGTCCTACTTTGAGGAATTTCGTACTATTTTATTTTGTAAGCCAATACCACAGACCACATGCGGCATACATTACGTTTTGTACTGTACAACTGTATGTTCGATCTACTTGAAAGATCTACTACCTCTCAAGAAGCGGCAGATCTCATCTCAATCTAAACACCACACCCGGTGTTTATGCTACTCTAAAGTGTTAGTTGCACCATCCACCAATCCGCGGTGCACACAAGGGATAACCTGGCACTTAGAAACATAATCGGAGAATCTGATACTAAATTTATTTTTCTTTTAAGCCCTGCAACAATAATATAATTACTTTTTACACTTACGAACATTTAACTCAATACAGGAATCGAATATCAACTAATTATTGCTATTGCCCAAATAATACAGCACTGTAAAACCACTCTTATTTTCAATGTGATCCATAGTGCAACATATAAAACTGTAACTAATACCGCCAGTATACGTGAACAAATTAGTATAAATATCGTATGTAATATTTACACGACAAAACAATTCTCGTCTTGTAACATTTTATCCAGATTTGAATCATTTTATTTTATATCAAGGAAGTAATAAATAACACAAAGCTTCGTCAATGCAATCACAACTTTTTTTGGTTAATAGATCAAAACGCACATACGCAAGAAATGCAACAATCACGTAAATATCACAGCTTCGAATATCAAGCTGTAACTGAATGTTTACTAAACACAACAAAAACAATATTGTCACACTTACTCGATTTCAAGTGACTTGTCCGTAAAAAAAATAAACTCACACAATATTTCTGATGTTATGGTTAGACATGGTTTTGCAAGGGTACGATTCGTGAGCAAGTAACCTGGGTTCTACAGATTGGACATTCTTCTTTAGTTTGTAGCCAGTCCATTATGCATTCCCAGCAGAATAAGTGACCACAGGGTGTAGTGCTAGAATTGTTACGAACGTCCAAACAAAGGCTACATTTTCTTGACTGATCAATTTTAGAAGGACCCTCGATCTCCTGTTTCACCTATTTTCAAACGATTAATACATATATATTACATGGCGCAACTAAATTGCAAGTACTGCAATGTACAAGTAATATTGCTAAATTATTATATTACTATTAATCGACAATTTCTGTACAGATGTTTCTGTTACCATGTGGCAACTTGTACAAAGAACTTGAAAATGAAAATTCACATTTCCAGATTTTTAAGTGATCAGAACAAGCCTAAAAATATACTAAAAAACCGAGACATGGCTTCTAAAATGAAAATAACTGAGTAGCATTACACAACAGAAATAGTTTTATCCTCCAACAACCTGAAAGATTACAAAGACCTACTCTCGAAATATTTGCAAACGGAGAAAATTATTACTAGAGTATTTTATTTTTAAACCACTTGGCTGTATAAAATGGGTCTCCTCAAAAAGTAATGAAGCGAAAAATTCTTACATTTTTCTTCCGCAGTGACTGACTGCTCACGAAAACGACAACGTCATGAATCGCCGTTAAAGCTAAGTTGATGACACTCATCAGTCTTAGGTACTTCAAATTTCTCACACTGTTTTCATTTTGGTTTGCGAACCACTTTCTAACCAAAATCTAAAAAGAAATAATGTAATAAAAAAACAAGGTCATTCTACACATCCCGAATAGGCTGGATTGCCAGTAAAATATTTCACTGAGTAATTTTTTCCTCTTGTGATAATGAAATCCCGTCCGAAAATGTTATCATAGTTAGACTACTGTGACTGCATTAATCCTCACCGCTTGAACAACTTTAAATTACAGAGTGTATAAGTAATTAAGTGCAGTAAAACCACAATATACAAAATATGCTTACATAGTGTATTCCAAAGAGACGTTTTGACACATGGTAAAATTTTCCGTGCAGGTAAAATATGACTAGATGAAGTCTAATTAAAAAAGGCACACACAGTCGAACTGCATCCCCCAGTTTTGCAACAGAAGTAGACATCATCGTTACCACTCTTTGGTCATCTTGGCCGTGTTTCGATGTACCTTCTGATCTTGACTCCGCAGACATGTAATCACTGAATTTTTTCAGTACTTTCTCCAGGATATTTCTGCCGCAAATATGTAAGATAATCGTTGCTGCCATCAACTATATTCAAAAATTAACAATGCGCTTTAAAAAACAATTAAAGGCTAAACTCACTAAAAATTTTCATTAACTACTAGCAACAATAATACAAACTTCTGTTCACGCGTATGTCTGTATATATTTAAGAAAAAAGAGAAATTAAGTTATAAATTAAAACAGATGGTGGAGTGAAAATTAATTAGACAGAGGGAAAATGATAGGGATTTATAAAGGAGAAATTCTTCGAGAGAAAGATGGGGAGGGAACTGCAACGATTTTAGCAACTATACAATAGTATTTGTAAGGATTAGCCGGGTAGATGGCAAGCTCACACAACGTTACAAGCACTACACAATAATATTATGCTAAACATGACAGCAACAATTGTTGGTTAGAAATAGTCCGAATTCGGGAGGGGGGGGGGGTGAGGCTGGATTGCGTTGCGTGTGGGCCTGCGAGAATAAGGTCCGGGGGCTCTCTGGATCTTCAGGTATATCATGTCCTAATCTCTATGGCAGAACTTTCTAACTAGCGGGTCTCAAGTTCGTCCTGGTCATTACAGTGACAATTACAACCCAAGGGGATATAACATTGTATTGGCAGCAAGGATATAGGCCGATCAAATGGAGATTGCTTGTATTGTCGAGCCGAAATCTACGAGAAATTCTATCGTGCTAAAAGACCGGGCAACCATCGTAACACTTTAGCTTAACTAGGGTGTAAGAAAACAGGAAATTGATAGCAAACAGACATAGAAAAATTGGGAACTTTACATAAGAGAAAAATTAGGAAGCAGCAGCGTCGAAAAGAAGGAAACAGCGTATGGAGGGACGGTAGGCTCTCGTTAGATACTGGGGGTTCAGTTTCGGGGTGACTACCACGGAACTACCACTGATATGCAGTATATGTAAAAGGTAAATGAGAGAGAAGGCTAGTGGTATGGATTTATATCCGGGGAAATAATTCGGGAGAAGAGGAGGATATGACCAGAACTTTAACAACTAAAAGTAAGAGGATGGTGACGGTTTATGAATACGACAATGTGCTCACAATCATTAACTTTACAGTATACTATAATATTTATCTTAAAAGGAACAGTACAAAAAACTAATTATTACATATAAAGTCTTCCATATTCTTTTCTATTCCTACCAAATAAATCATGAGTTCATTGTTTATAAAAATAAAAACCCCAAACTACAAGACAAAGTTTCGAAGTCTGCCAAAACCAGAGTCACGTATTCCTCTTTCATTGAAAATCCTCCTTCAAGCTCCAATTGTCATAACTTAATTTCCACACGGTCAAAGCAAAAAGCTACACGACTAAATGCACTCATAAATTTTGGCTCATTCAAAATAGATTCACCTGTCTTGTCGGAGTACTCCTCAGTGATTCATCCACTTGTAATAGCCCTGCATACTCTTCCCCCAGCGTTTGAGCCCCTGACAAGTTCGTCAAAGCATAGTAACTCCCAATCGAAAGGCTCTTGATCCATTTCCTCCACTGTAAGGAGCTTCTTTGACCTTCAATTGAAAACATTTCACCACCCTTCAAATTTCCTCCTTATCAAAATTCCCACTTCAATCTAAAATCCAAGCATCATTTCCCAGATAAAATCTCCGCGTTTATCCATCTTCAATCAACATCAACCATTACAAAATTACACATAAAATAAAACAATCAACAATCCCTGCTAATATTCTGTACACCCCACAACCAGAACCTGATTTCCCCTCTACACCCTCACAATATCCATCAAAGTTCCTCAAAATAAACTCCTTCAAATTCCAAATAAATCCTCCTCATTTCCTTCCACCATATATATATAAACATACTCTTTCCCAATGACATGACACTTGCTAAAAAATCTCTCACCCAACAAATTCTCCGCAACCTCTTGCACATCCCGGTGAAATTTCTCTAGAAAAATATTATCCTTCTGAACTGCTCGAAGAATTTCTGCCGGGCCAGGATTCTCCATTTGACATCACGCTCCAAGCATCTGCATTCCAAATTAACCCAAATTTCAACTTCACTCCGTTCCCTTTTCCCTGTAAATAAGACATACTTCCATATAATTTCATTAAAAAAACCAATTCCAACTCTTCAATCAATACTACTTCAAAAACCCATAACACATACAATTCCAAAAACCTGCATCACGTACGATTCCAAAAATAATTATTTAATGCAATTTCAAAATCCACCATTCAGAGCAAATTTCGAAATCCACAATACAATTCCAAAACCCTTCTATCAATATAATTTCAAAACCCTTCAATCAACACAATTCCAAAACCCTTCAAACAATACAATTCTAAAATCCATTAACCGATACAATTCCAAAAAAATCAATCAATACAATTTCAAAATACATTAATCCCTACAATTTCAAAATACATTAATCACTACAATTTCAAAATACATCAATCAATACAATTCCAAAACCCTTCAATCAACACAATTCCAAAACCCTTCAATCAACACAATTCCAAAACCCTTCAAAGCTTCAAACAATACAATTTCCAAAATATTTCACAAAGTAAAAACTCCTTCACACAAAAATTTTTCCAACCCTACAATCAGTCTTGAAAAAAGTTCGAAATACATTACCATCTCAAATAAAGTTACTCAATATTAATTTAAGTAAGTACAATTTACAGCCGAATTTCTACAACTTGGAACTGACACTCACAATATCCAAACTCCTCCAAAATATAAAGAGTTCAGACTGTACTTCCCCAAATGACTCAAAGACAAGTTAAATGTCCCATATCTTTCTTTCTATTATCTCTAGATTTAATAACATTTACAGAATATTATTCACTTGAGTTTGTATTGTCTCATCCGTGGACTCTGCACCGGGTGCTCTGTTGTTGTCAATTTGAGTCTTTTTTGATAATAAAGAGAGAAAAAGGTCTTACTATAATCTAAACGTAGTGCGCTGCACAGCGGTGTAGGAAGGAATCCTTGATAGGTGACATGTGGGTAGGTCAGACATCCCCATTGAATGAGTGTGTGTGTGTTGTTGAGGAGGATGCGTTCTTTAGCCGTCCTTCAATACTGTGAGTGTGCATACGGTTGGGGAAACTACTCGCCATGCCAGTGCTACCTGTCCGTAAGGGTGGAGTTTCATTGGTGGGTTCAGTTGAGCAAGTGTTCTCCTTGAGTTTCATTTAAATGAGTTAGGGCTGATGAGAATCTAAGTGACGCGTAAGCGCTTGCGGAAATGATGAAAAAACAACCGACATCGCCCAGTGAATCGAAGCAGCTAAAGCTGGTGCTTCTGCTGATGCTGAGAGCGCAGAGGAGGCCAAGACCATTGGCATTCGAGCCCTGACTCCGTACGTAGCCCAAAAAGTTCGTCAAGTTTGAGAGACTGTTTTTGTGTGTGTTTTTGTAGTAAGGGGAACAAGAAAAATACTAATATTTCCTTTTAATTCAAATATTATTATTCTTGGAGCCTTCATCGGGAAGTAAAGTGTGGATATATCCTTCGGACTATTTCTTGTGAGAGAAATTCTAAATATATCCCATCTGTATAGGAATACAAGAGAAATATTATTACTTTTGTCCGATCATCATCATCGGTCAAAAGGGATTTTTTTTCCAGGTGATAAAGTTGAACACTTGAGATTTGGGTTGGAATAGTTGATTGAAATATTTCTGCTCCGCTCTGGGGGAAGTGATCGTCAGACTTTGGTTCGGTCTACAGGTGACAGGTAAATTGGAATCCTTCAACTTTTTCTTAGATGTGTTATATTATGTGCCTCCTACAAAATTTTGCAGATTCATGTTGGTCTTAATATGAGAACCATGTGTGAGGATATATGTAATGTGTGATTGAACTCATTTGACTGTGACTACATATAATATGGATAGGAGGACGTTTATAGGAATTATTTCTTGTCTTGTGGCCGTGTGTGTGTGTGTGACTGTGTGTGTGTGTGTGAGTCATTTAATAGGGTCTGGTATGAAGTTATTTTATATGATACTGGATTCTGACATTCTGGGAGTATACTAGTGTGAAGTCTATGGAAAAGGTTGAGTAATTAGTACTGTGAAGGTGAGAGGGGTTAATGAATTGTTGGAAGAGTATTTTTAATGGGTGTACTTGTTGACTATTTTTTGTTTTTGACAGATTATTTTATGTGGATTTGTTTTTAAGAGGTGTCCGGGGAGATATTGGATTTTGGAGGAGATAGCCTGGGAGGAGAGAGATGTGTAGAGACGTGTAGGGCTCCTGGAGGAATTTGGGTCCTTGTTTTTAATTCGGAGAGGGAAGGGAGAGGGAGGGTTTGAGGGGGGGAATGAGTTAAAATATTGTTGGTTGTTAAAGTGTTATGGAAGCATTGAGGGACACTTTGGGTCCTCTAATGTGGTGGGTATTTCGGTGATTTTGCTGACTCTAGTGTGTAGTTGTTGGTGGATGTCAAGTTTCCTCTTGTATCAAGTACTGTTTCCTGCCGTGGTGGCCATTTAATAGGAAGAAGTGGAATTTTGGGAAGTAGGCTATATATGTGTGTGTGTCTTTTAAATGGCTGGGCTGCAAAGTGCCAAGGAGTATATAGTTGACTTTTGAATTTGGAAACACTTGGGGCAGGAACAGCTTTTATTTTAATAAGCACTCAGCGTATTTTGAGTTGTTTGCAGTGTTTAGAGAAGGACTGTCATTGGGCTTTGGGAAGGGATATTAAGGAATTTCGAGGTATGAAATTGTAATGAAGACAGAGATTTTTAGTTGTGGATTCAGGCGTGTGAAATTCCTCTGTGGGAAGTAAGCACCCCTAAGTATTTAAAAATATGTTTGTTTTATGTTTTTGTCTTCGTTTTTATTACTTCAGCCAGGTTTAAAGTTTCAACTCTGCAATTTCCGTTTGCTTCACGTAGACATTGTAAGTCATTACTTTCATTGTGAGAATTTACTTGGGTTTTCAAGCAATACTTTGTATGGAAGAGTTTTCTAATAGCCTATGCCACGTTTGACTTTAGTTTCGACTCTCTGTTATTTAACTCACTTTTTATTCAGGTTGTGTAGGAGTGTTGGTTATTTCTCTTGTCATATCTGCAGAAACAGGACTTTGTAGATAATGTTGCAAAATATGAACTTGAATGTCGGAGGAAAAGTTGAGCTGATGCGGATTTGTAGAAATAGTGTATTATGTACATTAATAAATTGAAACAGATATTCTGTCAAAAGTGTCAAATGTTTTACAAGGTTAAATTGGTTTTGAAACACCTTGAATACTTAAGTCAGTAGTTACTCGTTATTGCATTATGGAGGTATGACTCATCTAGCTTTCCCACATGACTTACTCTGAATTTTGCAAATTTATAGCATTCAACCATTTGTCTCTTTGTGGTACATGTTTACATGTAAGCTTTAAATGTATTACGGTTATGAAGCTCCACTTCTGTTGCTCCCCAAGTTTCTTTACCATCATTCGAAAGCATGTGTAGTTTTGTAAGTGTAATTTCACGCAAAATTAATGCCTGAAATATTAAATGGACTATGTGTTGGGAAAAATTGAGAAAGGAAGTACTACTGTATTTGTATAGAGAACTCAAGGACCGTCGTAAAGTTATAGTCCTTAATTTTGAAGAATTACTAATATGGAATTGATGTAGCTCAATGCATAAGTACATATCAGTGTTCCATCTAACCCGTGTGTGCTATACCATTGCCATTACATAGACTCAACTGACAAGGCCTGTTGACGAAATCGTCTTTTTTTTTGCTCAAAGCACTTGTCTTGTCTCTCGTCTAATCGATGTGTTTTTGGATGTCGGAGTCGCTCTCTCTTTCAGTCCTAGTAGGAGGCCGTACATTTCGGCTGTAGTCGTTTATACCAATTTTTGTCATTGAAATTATAAATGTATGGTTGTGTGAATGAATGTTTATGTTGTCGCAACAGGATTTATCAAGTTTATTTCACCGGCAAAGGTTTACGAACGTCTCTAAGTCAACCATTGTGTATTACGTGTTGCATGCTCTCCTCTATATATAGGTTGAACCCGAACAGTATCAAGAAGTCAAGTAGAAAGAAAAAATGCAGTAACTTACGTGACCATTTTTACACGTAGACGTACAGCATAGCAAGTAACTCCCATTTGTACATCTTTTCCAGTGTCTGTTCAGTAATAACATTTGCGACAACCAGAGTTATGCCTCGTCCATGTGATACATTCACACGATCTCCGCATTTGTCACTGTGATATGTACTCTTTGCCAGGAAACCAACGGGTTGTCCAGCTTGTGTGAAAATCCCAATAGTACCTCTCCAGTGTCTGAGGATAGAATTCACGGAAAAAAACACAGTAATCGCTGTGCACAACAGTAGGGATTGCAGTATCGTCTCTTCCTCCTCTCGGCGCGATAAACATACATAATATATATACATACACAACAAAGCATGAAAAGTTGGAGCACACTATCATTTCCCATGTGATATGTGTGTAGACTACATATTATAGTCGACAAGTCTTCGCACACACGATTACGTTGATATTTTTTCCAAAAAGGCGTTCAAAAGTTGACAGAAAACTCCGTTAAGATGTTACACAATGGTTTAGGGTTTCTACTGACGAAGAACATTTTTTACTTTGACTCCTAGATTCAATTTCGCCTTTAAACTAACCAAAAGCCAGGACATATTTCCAGTTCCCAACTAAGGGGAGGGAATCTTTCCCTTTACTCTTCAAGAATCATGTTTGTGCACAGAGAGAGAGAGAGAGAGAGAGAGAGAGAGAGATTGAAGGAGTGGAGCGGATGTATGTATAAGAATTTTCGGACTGGAATCAACAGATAACAGTAGTGCAAGTGTTGTGTATATCGTAATGTTTTTTTTAACAGTAACGGTATTATCTGGCATGTGAGTGAATTTTATCTGGTTGACAGATGTATAGTGGTGGCTTGTGAGTGAGAAAGTTGGGTGTTCCATGCCGCTTTCGTTGCTGTTCTCTCTCTCTCTCTCTCTCTCTCTGTTTACTGTTGCTGCCCTCATAGTAATTTAGTTTGAGCATTATACGTTAATAATAGTAATAAAATGCCACTCACGGAATGTTGTTTTAGCTAACGACAGCTTTGTCTATATATGTAGTTTGTAGGGAAAAGTAGCATGAGATAATCCAAAGAATACATAAACCTTAACACAAACTTTGTATGTAGCACAATATGAGTCACGTTTATTTGTTGCCGTATGATATTATATTTTACATCGGTAGCCAAATTCAGTGAGCATTAATGCTTGTGAAGGTATGGTTGGTTGATGTGACAGTGACATTTGGTAGTATACTTGTTATTAGCTTACCTTCCGGTATTACCCGTACATTTTCGGGTTACGGGCTAATCCTGTACTCTCTTATGTAAACGGGTACCCTTCACTTTGGCTCCCCCGTGGACTCACCGTACTTTTAACCAGTGTGTGGTTGGTGTATACGTGGGAGGAAGTGAGTAAGCTGGTCTTGAACTACCTTGATGATGACGGTGGTACACATTCTTGTTGCAACCCGTATGTATTTTTTTTTGTGTGATCCACATTGTATTTGGCGTGCGGAAATCAATGGGGAAGGTGAAACAAGAAGAATAGGAAAGGGAGTTAAGTTCTCCGGGTTTCTCTGAGTACATTTCCCAAACTTATTCTAGCACTCTCTTTCTCTCTCTCTCTCTCTCTCTCTCTCTCTCTCTCTCTCTCTCTGGCTGACTCTCTCAAGGCTTTATCCCTATCTCTTTTTAGTTGGGACGTGAGGGTGAATGAGAGGAACGACTGTAGTAGGAATGGCTCTGTTGTACTGTATGTATTTTGCAGAGGCTGTATACGGCTTACGAAACCTGAGTGAGTGAGAGAGAGAGAGACAGAGTGAGGCGATGGAGAAAAGATGGGAAAGAAAGTCTGTACACGAATAGGGTACCTCTCTCTCTCTCTCTATCTTGTGTATATTGTGTAAGAGAAGAAAAGCGAAGGTGGGTGAGAGAGTTGTAGTAGAAGGAAAGAAGGGAGTAGGTGAGTAGCTGGTTCAAGGCACATAAATACATATAGGTATAGGAAGTGGGAGGGTGGAGGATTTGCAAAACCCGACTCGTTCTAACTCTCTCTCTCTCTCTCTCTCTTTCTCTCTCTCTCTCTCTCACTCTCTCTCTCTCTCTCTCTCTCTCACTCTCTCTCTCACTCCCTCGAGCGTTACACGAACTTTCGTAGTATACTACCCATATGTATGTATAATATATATACCATGTACTACTCCATGGTTGCCTGGAACTGCACGTAAATAGAGAAATGGGAAGAAAAAGAAATGAAAGTAGTACAAGTTGTCTACTTGAAGTTTTTCGTCTTCCATCTTCCACTCTTTCATTGCCTTCCCTTCCCAACACCTTCCAGTGCTGCAGCTCCGGTCGTCTGTCTCTATAAAGTATACGTTTAATTCGTAAGTATCTAGCGCTTTAATACAGTCTCTGAAATGGATACATCATTCCTCCCTACCTCCTATTCCTCATCTCATCTGCCCCATTTGAGTTTTCATGGGAGAGGTACAGAATTTTGCAGAATATGCGTATTCCTATTCAAAGGAAAGGACAATTAAGGAATTCATACCATCATCCTGGACGTTTCATTTTATTTGGGTTTTCATGAATTGTACTACATGTAGATATCTCCCTGGCATGGTGAATCTATATCACAGTATGTAGACTAGTGTCTTTCGTCCGCCTTCACGATTGATTAGGAAATCATATGTAGATCCTTATCGTATCGCCGTCGGTGGGTTTAAGTACCGCCATCAGTTAAGTTTGTAAGCAGATAAATCTGCATCAGAGATTGAATTCGACAAGGGTTCGTATAATTTAGTTTTGTCAGGTTTAGTGTTCGCTTTGTTGTAGAAGGAAGAAAATGGCTTGGTCCTGTCATTCATAGGACGCAGAGCAGACACACTCCTCTATTCGAACCTCACTCACTGCATGCAACATCACCCTTAACTTTCCCGTTGAAGTATCTTTTTGCAAACTTCTTAGATAGGTGTATATGTATATATTTTATATACATATATAGATATGAGAAAACTCCTGTTCCAATTATTGTTCAAATTATTTCTCTTTCGGAGAAGCGACATTTATTGGCGTATCTCATGCAGCAACAGCAGCAGTAGTGATGAGGAAGCTTTTATCCAATGTTTTCAGGATACCTGGGAATACACAAATTGAAGGAATTATACACGGATCCCGGAGCTATATATTATATATATATATATATATATATATATATATATATATATATATATAATGCAATAACTTGAAGTTAGAGTACTAACTGATTAGTTCAAACTCACTTCATGACTTGGAACTACATACTGTATACATGATTCCAGGAGGAAAAGGTGTATATGTGTATGTATTTGTTATGATTATAAATCAATTATCGCATTAAATGGGTTCTGGTGAGTCCTTCCATGGTGGGCTCCTAATTTCATTGTTGGGGATCCAATGTGGAACTCAGGTCCGAGTTTCTCAAGGATGTACATAAAACTAAATTTCGGACGTTGAGAGCTCAAGAGAGAACTGTTGCTAACGTAATTAAATATGTCACTGCATGTATACTTATACAGAAGAGTAATGAAATGAATTGGCGCAATGCATTCAAAAGGGCTCTCTGTAACGGTTCGATTCCTGTTTTTTTTAATGGACTTTTTTTTTGGTTAGGAACATGAAAAGTGGCCAACATGTCAGACGTCTGTAGTTTATTATGTACTACACGCACCTTCACTGAGAAATTTGCATGGTTCTACGTACATTATTAGACTCTGTACGTATTACGTATATGTCGTAGGCAGGAAATATAATGAAAGCTCAAATTGATGACTGTGCATGGAAGCGCAATTAGCGATGTACAGATGTACTGCAGAAGCCCGGTTGTTTGTGTATCTATATATTTATTTTTTGTTTTAGTTTCCCCCCCCCCTCCCCTCTTTATGGCCTGCTTGTGCGTAAAACCCAGGTAATACTAATCAAGTTAGGTCTTCATAATCAAGGGCAGGGAGTAGGAGCACGACGTAAGGTTGTTGTTTAATAATTCTAGCGGTCATTATTTTGCAGACTCGATTTCGACACTGCTCATATAGAATTCATGAACCGTGCATCCTTGTGAAGGAAAATGTACGCTGGAAAATAATGAGCTTTTTAGGTAGTGCAAAAAGAACATCTTTGTAGGCATAATTGACGTGATTTCTTTTTGTAGATTAACTACAGTTCGTATCTGCTTGGGAGAGACAATTCCATTTGCGTCGGTCGGGCTCGGTGTATTGTTATAACTAACGTAACACAGGATTGCATGTTCGAGGTAGAGAGAATTCCTGGCATAATATTCGGAAATGTAATGGAAGTTGTAGCTATTATGTGCTTACAAGCTCAAACGACTGATTTAGAAAATGTAAATTGAGTGATTTTGGCAAAGGAATCCTACAGTACAGTAGAGGAATGGAACAATCCGAGATACACATATACACAATAATTATATCTGTGTTGTGTATGTCTATCACATGTTTTGTACTTCCTTGTTGAGTGAACGGAGTTCCAATATGTAGATCCTACACAGTAAGGTACGTACAAACATATGTATGTATGTATATAGATAATAATTATATGCATCTAGCTGAGAGTTCAGGATGGTTCTACGGTTGGGCCACCTGCATACCTTCTTCATACGTACATCAATGCACATATGTGTGTAGGTAATTTAAATAGGTAACGTAAGTTGTTATTGTTTTTCATTAAATTATCTTTGGTTTTGGCTATAGGTTGTTCTAGTAAGAGCACTGCCAAGTGTGTATAATTATGTATGGATGTTCTAGGATAATTCTAACTTAAGACGTCGACAGTGAATGAAGGAAAAAGTACGTAGGGGTTTATGTAAATTTGACACAATTTAGTTAAGTTATAAGCTAGATGCTAGTGGATCCACGTCTCACAATGATTATACTTGTAAAAGTTGGAACTTTAAGAACATACAAACTTTGGTATTACCGTGTGAAAGTTAGGATTCTCTTCTACTCTGAACCACGACTGCATAGTGAGAGAGAGAGAGAGAGAGAGAGAGAGAGAGAGATTTGGCACATTGATGTTTCGCTATCCTTTGCTTCCACTCTGTCCATAACTGTTTTAAGCTAGTATAATTTTTGCATATATGAAATGTTTCTAGAGATCTTTTAAGGAGCTGAGTGAACATGCTCATGTTTATTCATTTTATAGAATTTTGAATGAAGTCCATGCTCATCAAAATGTTGTGGGAATGAAGCCAAAAACTTGGTAAATTATTTTGTTAGTGCATATGTGCAAAAGTGAAATTTCCGTTCGGCTTCTTAGCACGTTGCTGTTGTTATTATTACACCCGTCAGACCTAGTGAGTGTTAGCATAAAGTGATGACTATGAATAAAGGACGGGAGTCAGAGAGGGAGAGGGGAAGAGAGAGAAAGAGAGAGAGAGAGAGAGCAGAATTTTGTCGTAAGCTTTAGTATATAGTATGTAATAAACATTACGTATCCTGAATATATTGCATATTGATGGGGTCTAAAGATGCGATGGAGTAGGTCGAAAATTTAACGCAATAGCAAGTTTTTCATTCGTGATGTTGACTAATAAACAACTTACTTTGTGAATTCACCCGTATAGACTCTTAAGGAGGGTGAGTGTGAGTGCGGTGGGTGATCATGACTATATAGTAGATACGTACTAAATGAACGAAGAAATGAATTATTTTTGTTGGTGTTTGTAATATGCGTACAAATTAAGGGATATGATGACCGAATGAATGTGAGTGAGCTCATGTTAAATGCTATTCTCGACCTGGTATGTATCTATACGGATGATAGTAGAGGGATGGTGTCATTTCATTACTCACCATCATCCATTCTATCCTGAAATGCAACCAGTAATGAAAACCACTGTAGTATAAGTTTCCTAGCTGGCTAACTCAATAGTACTGGATGTAAGGATTGTGTTAGAAAAGGCAACAATAATAATTCTTCGTTTCATTATCATTTGTGTATCTATGTGTTTGTGTGTGTCTCTGTGTGTGTGTGTGTGTGTGTGTGTGTGTGTGTGTGTGTTTGTGTGTGCCTGCTTGTCTGCCTTATAAAGTTGTGGAAGGAAAAGATTCAAGTGATTATATATGTATTCATTCTCGTAGAGCTAAAAGCTCCGTCTTTCTCACTCTCTCTCTCTCTCTCTCTCTCTCTCTCCTCTCTCTCACACACTCATCATGCAGGAGATTGCATGACTCGGATTTCGTCTGTATTTTACCCTCGAAAAACGATCAAGTTGTATCAGTTTCCACATGGATACATGAACGGAATTAATCTTTATTGCATATATAAATGCTATTATTACTGTTTTGTATAAACTTGGTAGTAGTTTGGAAGTAACCAGCTCTGTTCTATATGTGAATGTAATTATACATATATGTAGTGTGTCCATTATACGTCTCTATACGTATGTAGTACATACCTCGACTCATGGTGTGGTGCATCCAAGAATATATTGTTGATGGGATATTTTATGAAATTCTACGAATTACTACACAAGTCTGGCTGACCGATTGCTGAGCATTATTAAATCATCATTTAATTTAGAATAATTTAAAGCTTCCCTCTACACTACTACCAGTACTTCTACCACACTGTTACACCCTATTTACTCCTAGTCACAGTTATTACGTAGAACAGGATCCGGGTGGGTACAGACAATGAGATGGTCTTGAGAGTGAGAGAGAGAGAGAGAGAGAGAGTGAGAGAGAGAGAGAGGAATCCTGTCGGCGAGATGTTTGTTGAGTAAAACAGTAGAGAAGGTAAATAATTTTCCATCAGGAGAGAGATTGAACATACCTCCGTTCTGATTCCACTACTTGTAACTAACTATATTATAAGGAGACTGGGATGATGTGAGGGAGAGCAAATTAATTCATAATATGTAATTATTATATGAAACGTGTGTACTAACCCCAGGGAACTCTTTTGTAGCATCATGCAGGTAAACTGAAGCATTGATGATATGTATATAAGAATATCTATTTATAGGCTATATACATACGTACAGGTCCATAATTATTATTACATACGTGATGCACATACAGACGGTAATCATGCTGAACAGTATTCATGCATGCAATCTCATCATTGCTCACAATGCAACAACAGCCATTGCTAACTAACTTTGTTACCCCAAAAACGCTACCTAATGAATGACTAGAAGCAGAGCTATGTACATGCATATGATACTGTGTGTGTCTGTGTCTGTACATGTGTGTATGTGTGTCTATGTCTGCATTTGTGTGTTTGAGAATGGGGAGAGTTATTCCTCCTCTTTCTAACTAGAACTGGAAACGATTCCCTTGTGATGCACTAGGATCACTTGGAGATGCTCAGGTCCAGTTAGGGAAAATGTGATGAAATACAGTATACCTCTACACCCATGAGTCATTATCAATTGCGTAATTATACTGGCATATGCACAGTGGGTCATTACGTTTCCAAGACTTGTTTCAAGATAATACTTTGAATTTATATGTAGCTATTACCTAATATCTACACAAAAGCTTGGAAATTAAATTTATTTTCTAATATGGAAAATAAATGTTTTTTTTTCTCCCTCTCTCTCTCTCTCTCACTCTCACTGTTTCTGAGCGTCGCGTCCTTCGGAGCATCTAGGACCATTCCGGTTCCTCCAGTAAAGCAGCTTACTTCTTTTAATCTTGAAAGTAGTTGTTCCTGTTGTTGATATCAGTAATAGCTGGATGGGAGTATGGCATATAATTTTGTTAATATATGAACTCTTGATTTTTTAAGCGCATATGATATCCTGTGTATAGAGATAGATATTTCTATATATGTGTGTGTGTGTTTGTGGAAGCTATTCAACTCTTACTTTGATTTATTCAAAAGATGTTTTAATTTGATTCAAAATAATAAAAGCTTATGGGTTGTCTTGAAATTGAAAGAATCACTTTGTACCATACTCCTTTTGAGTGAGTGTGTGTGTGTGTGTGTATGTGTGTGTGTGTGCAACTCGTACTGAAAGAAAGGCGAGCTCAGTCATTGAAGTGTACAATACCAAACTGGAAGATGCATTACACGACTCATGCATACATATATGCAGGGATTGATTTTGTGAAGTATGAAAGATTTGTAGAGCCCACATATGTACGTACACAGTGTGTACACTACCCATGTGGACTCTACATAAATTCATACTCAGCCACATTACAGGACAAACATCATTGTTGTATCTCTGACAGAGTTATGTAAAGTATGTGGACTCACCTCCTACTTTTTCGTCCTCTAACCTCGATTATATAATATGAGGAACTGATGTTCCAATGTGAAACTCAGTAATTTAAATGAGCATTCTATGCATAATTATCTAGATTTTAATTGTTTGTACGGAACAAAAGTGAATAAGTATCAACTGTAATGTCTACAACTGGGTTTACTTTACCCAGAAAAAGTAGGTTATCTTCCCTTGAAGATGTGATTGGGAACAGTGAAATGAAAATCTTCCCCGGTTTTTTTTTTTTTTTTTTCTGTTGTATTTTGTATTTTTTGAAACCCTAATGGTGTAGAAATTCAATGCGGTTAGGGTGCACCTGGAAATACATGCTGACAAGATATTTTTTTCATACTAAAATTCACAATTGAATCACAATTTATAATAAACATGCAAATTCTATGCAAATGAATTGGCTGGCTGGCTCCGGCCTCAAAGGGTTTGCAAAATACTGGTACATATATAGATGAATAATGAATACCTATATACAAAATGGTGTGCTTGCACTTAAATTCTAAGTATTATTACTCGACATGGATGTATCTCAGTAATGTTTACATGCACATACATATGTGCTCAATTTGGTATCCGGCACATGCTTCTTTTTTTTTTCCTTTTCGTTATTCTTTTAAAAATTATTGTAAATTGATACAGGAAAATCGAGTGGGAATATAAACAGAACTTCCACTTCCAAACAGATGGGTGCAACTCTTGTAGCTTCTTACAGTCATTCTATGCAGTGTATTTTATGTGACTGCACATACATATACACATACACTAATAATTGTAAATAAATATATACAGGGACGGACAAAAGTATTCAAAACACCTACCCCCACCTATCTACCAAGTAATTGTCCTTGACGTAAATTTTGTGTAAGATTTTTTGTGGTAAAATAAATTATCCACCAGGCTACAGCAAATTTGATGGCGAATCATATCCGGCAAGTGAGGTATATATCTATATATTGTCAAGTGACCAAACCCGCCGAACCGCTTATGCTTATTTGCAGAAATGGCCTGTCAAAAGTACGGGTTTCATTTTAAAATTAATTTTATGGTCAACCATTGCCCCAACTGCGCGGAAACACTTCGATGATCTACGGTTTATTTTTATTTTTTTAAAATTATTTGTACGTCAACATTGTACTATAAGTATTTCATTCCCTGTGACAGTATAGGACCAAAAAAGGTCATCGGGGTTGAGCGAACTTGATATATTGTGGACGAAATTCAGAACTCTAACAGGAATTCAAATCACTTGGATTGGAAAAGGGCTATGGTCCGATGGGACGGAATTGAATATTTGTTTTTTTTTTTTTGAAATCATGAATGGGATTGTAATGCCATAACTAACTGTAATGATTCACCATTATATTAGCTATAATCTGGTACATGTAATGTATTTTCCATCTGTATACTTCATTTATTTACTTTTAAGTAAAATTAACGTCTTCAGGAAACTTACTTAGGTGGGGGTATGTAGGTGTTAAGAATACTTTTGTCCCTAACAGAATATATATTACATGTAGGCATCGGAATAGAATCCGACTTTTTTAAGGTGAAGAACCAAGAAGTTTATTAGGGTAGTATTGTATTTTGAAATAAATGACTTGAGGGACAGGAATCGATACATGATAAAAGCACTTGCTCGCTATCAACGGAAAATGGCCCTGGGAGATTAGAGTGGGGAAGAAGAAAAAGGCAGGGAAATGCGATATTTTTGTTGGAGTTGAGTGGGGCGGAGGGAGAAGTAAGGCAGAGGCCGTTTTCTTTTTATGGAAGAAAACGATGAAAAAGTTAAGAAGGTTTATAAAATCGCGTATAGTAGAAAAATGTTTTCTTCAGGTTAAACCTTCCTAACATGTATTTGCCATGCAGGTTAAATGGTACAACCATGGATCTGAACCTTTTATATATCTATATCTATATCAGTATACATAATTATATGTGAATACATTTTTGTGTGTACGTGTGTGTGTGTGTGTCTGTGCGGGTCAACGCATTTGTCATTTTGAGGTGTACTGTAGAAATATTTACATAACATGCCCACACTCTTTTTAAAACGGTTTCTCTCATTCTACTCTCTCATACATACACGAGCAATTTTTATCATTGTACCCATGTTTATCTCTGTATATAGATATATATATTTATTTATTTATACATATAGGTGTATTTTTGGTCCTTGCCGGTATACCAAAAACAAGGTACGGAAGGGGTTGATGCGTTTCTAAAAAAAGAAGAATGTTCTATCCATTTCATATATTTGTACTTGCTTGTTCAAGTAAAGATCCTGGTACAGGTTGCACTCATGGTGGTTTTGGATGTGAGCCAGAAGTTTACGATACTGAAGGCAAAAGCTGAATTACATTATTATGCATGAGTACGACGTGTCTATATCCATTTATGTAATCCAACGAAAATCCATCTTGGAATTGTTCGTATTGTATCAAATATTTGACAATTTGGATAATAATGGAAACACTGCAGGTTGTCACATGAGTCATAACTGCCGCAAAGTTGAGGACTGTACGAGTACATTCGATGTGACAATTCCAGGCATTTGCATGTGTGTGTGTGTGTGTGTGTGTATAGTAGTAGTAGTAATAGTAGTAGTATTGTAGTGTCGTGTGTCGGTTTGTTTGTCTGTGTGTGATTTTGTGGAGCTCTGTTGAAGAAAAGTACGTACTTGTATGGTATACATACATGCATCTGCGCGATAATTTTGTTAAAAGGGAAATTTTAAGGAGAGGAGTAAATAAGTAAGTAAATGAAATTCTGTGGCATATGTCCTTTTATGTAATAATATCCTGATATGTATTTTTTTTATGTCTGATTATATTAAATATGATCAAAGAGAGTAACCTTAGCAAATATTCGTAATGGGGAGATAATACTGTTTCACTTCTTGTACCTTCCCCGAATATCTCGCGGTGTTTTTTGACATAAAACCTGCTACCAGGCCGTTTTAAGTGCTCTGTTACTAAAACGGGTCTTGCAACATACGGAACGAACGTCTCACAAATATTTGAAAGATCAGTCAAAAAATGCGTCGACTTTTAACGAGATTGTGCATGCTTTGTTGAGGAAGAATGTGTGTCATTAAATTTCATGATTACCTGTGTCTATTCCGTAGGCCCTTGTATATAAGTATGAGGAGATGAGATGGAAACTGACATGTACAAATATATAGATATTCCTATACATATGTAGGTGTATATATACCTCTGTGTGTACTATGTGTATATATTGTCATTTTATTTTATTTGGTAGCTTGAGGGACGTAATACAGTGTTACGTCTCCAGTATTGTCTGGGAGGAGGAGGGACAGGGACGATTTGAACTCGTCGAGTCAAGAGGAATGCACTCTAAACACTAATGTCTTGACGGCTTTTTAAGTGATTTTGATGGGGAATTTGATTTTATTTATTCTATCATTCAATTAGCTAGAGTTTTGAGGAAACAAAACAGTTCTCAAATTCTTTAGTTGATTAAAAAAAATAGTTAATTGGTACTATATAGTCTTCCACACTAGCTAGCGCATGGTCAGATGACTAGTATAACTGCATGTGTGCTACAATGTCTTGGACTGCTTTCATTGTATGTACGCACATATGTATATACATTTAATTTCATGTGTTCTGTTTCCTGCTCTTATTTATTATATGACGTAATTCAGAACGGGACGTCAAACTGTGGCCCAGGGTTTTTAAAGTCGCTGTTATTGTTTTCTCAAGTAATTATCCTCAATAGTTTGGGATCTTTAACCTCTCCCTAATTATTGGAAACATTAAAGGATTTATTATTATTGTGAGAGTGGAGCTGTGTTAGCGTGTGAGAAAACAGTCATTCTCCAATGTTTGTACATTTTTACAGACACCACGACTATATATTATCCCTTCGATGAGGACTCAGCAGTAAATTGATATTCACTCAAACTTACTTATAGATGTATCAACTACGGTTATCTAATCTAAACATACCATTTATGGAAGGACTGTGGATGTTGTAGACTGTAGACTGTACCTTTAAAGATGTCTACATCTAACACTCCAAGTTGACAAGCTTTCAAGTCCGTTGGTTCTCATGCCTGCTCGTGAAGAAATAGATATTACACATGGATGTAGAGAGGTCTGTGTACTTTGTACTAGTCTGTCCTAAGCTTGGATTTTTATTATACTTGGTCAAGGGCTTATCTCTGACTAAACATTCAAATACATGCATATATAGTATGTGAGAATAAAATGATTTTAAATGTGGACAAATTATTTGATTTGTCTTGTGGTTTTCGGCGAAATTGTATGTAGGAAGATGGGGTCAAAAGCTATCTCATGTGTCTATAGTTTCCAAGGGCACATAATAATATTTAGTATTTCATTTCTCTACTACAACTACTATTAATTGTATAAAAGGGAAGGAGCAAGTACGAGTATTATGTTGGAGAATGAGGCTGTTTATTACACAATTGCAATGGTGTTCAAACCCTGCTGTGAATATTGTATGTATGTATTTACAAGTATTGATGTGGGCCGTTGCATTGAATTCTAGATACCTATATATTATTTAATTACATATGTGTGTGTGTGTGTGTGTGTATGTAAGAAATTGATATTTATTTATCAAACGCACATCTTTTACGATAGAAGACTACGTGAGCATCATATGCAATTGTGCCCAGGCCTTTTTATTTTACTGTTGGGCTGGTATTTGGACACAAATACAATTTATATGAATCTTTTCCTTATGCCTGCCATGATGAGAGAGAAATGAAAAATAATATATTCTATTGCGTAGGGCAACCAGTACATATTGCAAAATAATGTCAAATTTTCAACCCCGATCTCTGTAGGAAGTACTCTCCTGCATCTCAATCAGTAGGTATAGTTTATGTATTCCTCATGCCAGTATTCTTACATGGGTACATCCATACATATGTACATATATGTCATGTTTATGAGTGCCTCCTTCCGTCCATGACCGCTTGGAAGATTTTCTTTGTATAATTTCCTCTGACGTTTAAGAAAATGAATGAAGTGTGCTCACTTATCCTAATCAGTACCTCCCCTTGTATTATTTGATTCACAGAATACATATAGATATGTATACTTACTCTACATGAACCAAAGATGGCTAACGTAATTATGAGGGTTTCAAATTGACCTCAATTTTATTTCCAGTGTTGGTTTTTGATATTTGTTAATTGGCATTTCCGTTTTCACTCCTAGCTGCTGGTTACCGAGTCATGAAAGTTAAAAGGTTTCTAAAACATGTTAAAGTTAAAAGGTTTCTGAAATGTCTAAAAGGTAAAATGTTTCTTTAACGTCTCAAAGTTAAAAGGGTTCTAAAATATCTGGAAGTTAAAGCACGTCTGAAACATTTTATTAACTTTTATATTATTATGTATAGTGGGTTGTTACTTGTTACAAGTTCCAGGGGTATTCCCATTGCTTTTGTAGTTCTTTTTGTGGTTGTTCTGTCTGGGACAAGAGTAGGATCAGAAAGCAAAATTTACACAACTGTTCACAAACAACGTTAACAGCTAAATTCAGTTCCAGTCTACTATGTACTTACAATGATTCATACACACTGGGACTTTTTTTTAAAGCCTGCTAACACCAGATGAAGCACAAAATTTTAAATCATTGACATAAAAATAATAGAAGAACAATGCTTTCCCACTTCACAGTCAAAAATAATAAAAACATCACGAACTGTGTGTGTAATGTCACTCACCCAGTTAAAAAAGAGGCCTTCAAAATGTCATATACGTTACCAAGAGCTATGTAAGACAGTTTTGTACATGGCCTCACTTCTTGTTGAAGTTATAATTATTATTATGTATCCCAAATGACAGTGCGACTACACTTCCCAGGATTTTATTGTCCGATTCGGACCATTTTGTTTTCCCTATGGGATGTTTTCATGAAGTGCAAACTATACATCTCTCTACACATACACATACATATATACTTACCTGGCATTGGCAAGGGCATGGAGTGAGGCTGTTAAAATTATTTATTATGTGAGCATGGCCCATCGGTAGCGGAGATCTACTATGTAGATATGCCTGATTATTTATGTATGTGCTCAAGAAAGTACTCCCACAAGTGCACGTATGCAAGGAATTTGAAATAACGTTCTGGACACGAAACTGCTTGCAAGAGAATGGAATGGAAGTAATGGAATGATATTCTAGGAAAGCTGGGCTCATTTAAACTAAAAATATACATAATATTCCTTGGTTTCCATTATTTGCTAAATTCGTGTCGGACTTGTTTTCGTTGAGAAAGAACCGGAAAACCTAGTTTGGAGGTTATGATTATCTACTATGTAATTATGTATTATTAATTATTACAGGTAAACCATTAGTGGCAATTTTCGCATTAATAATTTGTTATTCAATAACATTACTTACGTTCCTTCCTATTATTATTATCCTATGCGTGCACGGACAAGTACATATGTATGTTTTTTTTTTCAAGTTAAATTTGGAACTACTGTGTCTCCCCTGTAATTATGTGTAAGGTTAGTTTTCGAAAGAAAATGTAGGCTCTATTGTATGGTTCCCATTGATTTGAAAAAGTATCATTTACTATTAGCATATTCCAGAGAATAGGGAATTTAATAAGAAAGTCCTTAATATTAATGCATTGTACTGTTTAGTTGAAGCCGTAGGCGGGGGTAATGGATTGGTGTAGTTGCACGCTCTGATCTAGATATCTTCGAGAGTTATGCCTTTTCTGCATGAGTACCACATTTTCAATGTGGGGAATGTGAAATAATTAATCGAGATAATGTTTCTCTAGACTATCATCTGTGACTATATAAAAGCTCTTCACTGGAAGCCCGAGTGAGTGGTTAGTAGTGGATAGTGTGTGAGTCTGTGTGTCTCTGTATGAGTGCATCTATGTATTTCTATGGAGTCAGGAATTGTAAGGACTTTGATTGAAAATAATAACCATTATTATTAGTTTAGTCACTCACGATTGATGGTTCATTTATTTCCCTTGAAAACTATATTATATGGGATGTTAATGTAAGTATAGGAAGGGCCTTAAGGATAGGGAGAGTGTTTTACTCTAATGAAAAATCTGCGGTGTGGTCGTTGTGAAGATTGTTCTATATTTTAATGCCTTTTTGGAATTATTATTAGTAATATTATTAGTATTACTGGAACCCCGGGCACTATGAGGACAAGGAGTGATTGAAATGATTTTCGTGCTTTCATCTTTCTCATCGAACTGTCTTCCTCGTGTTTGGTCGAAAAAGTGCTTAATTTATAATTTACAGTTTGCACTTACACGCGATCACACGATGGAGATAATATGATTATTTATGTTTAAAGTAAGAAGTGCTTCGTGTTGACTCGGTTGACTTGTGCTTTTACGATATACCTTACATGGAGCTTGAAGCTTGATTGGAATTGAAATCTAATTAAAATTTCCGGGCGCGTTTCCAGTAGCTAGTAGCTACGTAATAAAAGGGAAGTAATTTTGTTAGCTTGTTAATAACTTGCTCTTGACAACCTTACTGTAAGTAAGAAATCTGAATGATTTTGTGTCTTGGAAACCTTGTGTAAACTAGAATTGACGGGAAATTCTTAGTTGGTCTCTCTCTCTCTCTCTCTCTCTCTCTCTCTCTGTCTCTGTCTCTCTTTAAATATCGGTGTATTCAGTAAGATATTAGCGTGGGCTGTTTATTTTATGGCATTTGGCTTACTTAGCCATTAGAAAATTAAAATAAATAGTATTTTCTTGATTTCCCTTATCTTAATGAATTCTCCCTCGCCTAAGGATTAATTGACCCGGCAGGGAGCTGTGAGAAAATGAACCAAGAAGGTCCCTTGTCAACCCAAGTATTATTTGCTTGAGTTTCAATTCAATGTTTTCTGTTGATGTAATCATTAGCAAATATAAGACAGGATAATATTCGACAGCCTTTCCTCAAGTATTTGTTGCAATGTATGCACACATAATTACTTACGCTTGTTCAACTTGTTACCTTCCTGTGGCTCGGAATTAGCCTGTATAAATGTAACATGCATAATTATTGTAATTATGTACGTAATTGTGGTGATTCACGCCAATTATTATATACGTATAGTAATGGAGCAAAGTTTGGAGTTTGTGTGTGGCTGTTTCTATTTTGCTACATAAAATATGACATGAGAATAATTAATTATCAGTGCTATTCAAACAAATTTTATTAGTAATAATTAGATGTAAAAGCGTATATGAGGAAGTAATTCTATCAATCAGTAAACGTCATTTGATTTAGTTGGGATGGGGATGGAAAGTATTTTACAAGGGTGCTGATACTGGTGATGATATCAAGGGAGCGGATGGTATTTATGGCTAATCGAGTATGCTGATAAAAAAAAAGTCAGTACATAGTTGGGATCAGTCATGTGTGCAGAGCTCACTGCCACCGTTTGACAAATTGATAAGAAAGATGAAATATATCACTGGGTAGGTCAGGCTGAAAGGTTTCCTTAACTCTGTGTACATAGTCGGGGTGTGGACTCTCAGTCTAAAGTGTAAAAGTAAATTGCAATAAATTATTAGTTAATTTTATCTCGAACAATTCATTTCTTTAGCCGTCGGAGTGACAGCTACAATATATTATACAGTATTACTTGTACAAACAAACCATAAAATCCGGGCTGAATAATTGATTTCTGATATACAAAACGCAAAGCTTTCCTCGGCTAAGCTTCCCCGGCTTTCGAAATGGAGGAGGATGTTTGGTGTAAACCTGGTTCTTTTCAAATTTGAGAATAATCCGCTTTATGGTATTAACAATATCTATGTTTAAAAATTAGAACAAACGTGCGGCTGTGATCCTTTTTGTAGGTCTTTCTATAGTTATGTATATGTATTTTGTCTATTCAGAGTATTTTTATAGGTGAGTCATCCAGTATTTATTATGGCTTTGAAATGAACTGTTATGGTTATCCTGTACGACCTGATTGAGCCATGAGTTTCTTCCCTGAAACTATCTGTCTACGCAATACTTGTAGGTACATGGAGAACTGACATTTTGAGGTAGTAATTCTACAATTGGCTATTTCCTTTTGGATTGGTTTTGGAGATGCGCCATTTCTTGGGAGTTGAGAACTACTACTATACAAATTATATATGAATATAATATCCATGTATCCCTTGCAAAAATCCATCCTGGACGCTTGGATGTTTAGTGGTATTAGTTTTGGCAGTTTTTAACGCATACTACTACTACTGTTTGTTTATAGTCGCGGAAGACTTGCCTGTTCAGACTCCTAATAATAATTGGAGGACTAGCTCAAAATTGTTTTGGAAAAGTATAGTCATAATGCTAGGAATAAAATATAATATAATCAAACATCCATGGTTCCCATTGAAAGTTTCTCGAGACGTTGTACTTTTATTACTTTCCTGTGTACATATTCATTTTTGCTTTATATGTAGATACATATGTTATTTTGTTGTGTGTGCATGTCTGGCGTACTGTGTAGAACCTCATTCCTGGTTTTGTTAACAATTATTATTATTATTGGGAAATCTTTCATACTGTATGTAGTTAATTGGAGTGGTATTATAAGGGTTTCTCGTACTTGGACTGGATTATGACAAGCCAAACTCGTCTGTTCGAACTGAGCATATTTGACTATTTCGGGAAAGAAAAACTTTCTGGTGAATTCGTCGTTTACATTTTTGATGAATGTACATACATACATGTAATTTTGTACTTGAATTGACGAGCGCTTTTCCAAAACTCGCTTTTGTACAGAATTTTCTTCTGATCAAGCCAGGCAGTAGTGAGCTCAAATCAGGGCATGTAGCATTGCGAGAGTATTGATTTTGCTGGGTTAGAATTGAGGTAGTAGCTCTCAGTACTTGTAGTCGGAACAGCTTCACATTTCGTATCATCAGTTGTATACTTCGTCCGTTGTTTGTAAGTGAACGTTTCCAAGTATACTGTCTGTCAGTGGGTTGTCAGGCTTAATTCATTTGGTTTCAGCCGGGCGGACAAAGTATCTCCGGCTATGGACAACGATTAATAGTCCAGCTAATTTCATGCAGAATATGATATGGTAGTTAAAAATTCATTGGGACAGGAGCTTGTCCGTTGTGTAATGTTTTTCAAAGGGCGTAATATTGTATCAAAGATGGTTGGCTTTTCGTAGCGTCGTGGCATGACTGTATTTTCATGTAAGGTCTGTTGGTGAGGAGATCTGCCGAAGGAATCTGGGGATGACAGTGGGACTACATTATTCCTTCTGCTGGTAGAATAATTAGCTCGTGTATTTTCTTCTCTGACGTTGCGGTTCAATGCAAATAAGCCTAATTTATAAATCAAAAGTTAAGAATAGTAGAGAGGAGTATTGAGTGTATATAGTGGTGTGGTTCTGCCTGAGTCGCTTCAATACGAAATGTCTTTATTTGACTTTTAGGAAAAGGGCTTTCTGTGATATAATTGACGTGTCTTGAGTTGCTGACGCTCTTAAATAGAGAGTAAAGAATTAACTTGCATGTATAGAAATAGATGTATAACTGTTAAAGCCTATACTTATGAGGGCTGCAAGATAATTTCTCGATGAATTCATTGTTAGCGGAGAATTACAGAATGTGTAATGTGTGAAAAAGATGTGCATTAGTAGTTTAGAGCATTCATTGCAAATTGTAAGAGTGGCCGTTGGTGGGGGATTGGTTTTGACTGGTCTATTGTCAGTCTGAGAGGCACAAGTGAGGATGCCTTGTAAATTAGTGAGTTCTATGGATTTGTAAGTGTTGACTAGTAAATGGGAAGCGCAGGTCTTCATTAATGCACAGAGTAGACTGTCAGGGAGGAAACTCTGTCCATCAACGTCCGTCGTTTATACATCAAGTTAAAAGAGCCTTTATCTGTGACACTATAATATATCCCCCACTCCAGCCGAAGAGGCAAGTAGGACTCGAGGACGTAGTTGTGGTCATGGGGATTACATTAACTTTTACAATTCTGGCATGTATTTTTGGCAGAATGGTGTTACCAATTTATTTTTCCTAAAATTGTAATGGAGAAAGTTTGTTTGGCAGTAGTTATTATTATGATGAATAATTGAGTCATGTATGCGCTCTAAATCAGTTTTATCTATTATCTACACTCATATTTTTGTCTAAACCTCGCTCATGTTGACGATACGTGGTTTAGATAAGGTTTAACTGTCATGTGAATGAATGGATTGAATGTTTATAGCTTGTCAACAACATTCACCGGATATGGGTTGTAGTTTTGGGTTTAAGTGATATGTATGCATACGCTATATATTCATGCAATTCATTGTAATATGTCATGCATTAATGTAATCTTTTATTTTCTTTTACTTCCAGGTTTTACTTTAGAAGTTAGTCAAGGATTGGCGTGGAGATCCACACACAAACGGTCTGAAGGAATACGACATATTCGGGGTCAGGAACTAAAATGCGAGAATACAAAATCGTAGTTCTGGGGAGTGGAGGCGTTGGAAAATCTGCCCTTACAGTACAATTTGTCCAGGGCATATTCGTGGAAAAATATGACCCTACCATTGAAGACAGTTATAGAAAACAAGTTGAGGTGGATGGTCAACAGTGTATGCTTGAAATTCTTGATACTGCTGGCACAGTACGTTCAGCTATATGTCTTTTTTTTTAATTATTATTACACAAATTGTTTTATGCAAAATTCCGGAAATCCAGTTTTTCAGTACATTTCAGTAATAACAATGTGTCTTATGCAAAAAGAATTAAATAATATTCCTGAGGTATAATTTCTCCAGGTTTTTGACTTTTAAAATTGTGCAGGTTTGACAGTTTGCAAATATTGTGTCAGTATTCCCTTCAGTATAGTGTGATGGGGTGGCCGGTGTTCTTCAAGAGGATTAAATAAGGGGATGGCGAGTGCTTGTTAGAGTACAGGTTTTTATCCTAGTAATTTAATCCGAAACGAATTTTATTTAATGTTGCTGAAGCATGTTAGTATCTAATTAATAAGTCAGTAGTGCAGTCTTTTCTCCTGTGGATATGTGGTCCCAGCTAGGACAGTTCTTCTGCGCAGGAAGCAAGTAGTTTCTAGCAACTCTTACGGAATAGGGCGTTTTTGCTAGCGTTGTTAGCGCAGGGGTCAGTATTGTCAGATTAAAGCTATTCTGAATAGCCTATTCAGTTTTATGTAACCTTATGGGCATGTTGGGGGACAGGAGATACTAATGGAAGGAAATGCCATTTTGTCTGTGTTAGGGGAACGGGGAACTTTTTAGGGCAACACAGCGCCATTATAACAAAGGGGATATTCGCGTCTGTGGTAGCGGTAACTCAAGAATGCATTGACCGAATTCAACCAAACTTTGCACAGCGAAGCAAAGTGTCATGGGCAGGCAACTTTGGCATTGAAGTTGGTTGAAATCGGTTCATTGGTTTGACCTTAAAAACTTATTGTGAGAAGCACATGTAAGTATTATACTTACCATGCTTTACACCGTTCTTGATGGCAGCTCACATGCAAATGATTGACGAACGTTTTTACTACATGAAAAATACCAAATATGAACAAATATGAACAAATTAAGCCACTAGAAGCAGGGGACATGAACCAGTTACATTTTTAAAAGAGCAGGAGTGGGCGAAAATCTTTAATTATAATAAAGATAGCACCGACGAAGTGTACAAAGTACATAGTGACTCTGGAATCCCGGGGCGTGTACGCATTGCATTATGTAATTAAAATCAAGAGTAGTGTTAAAAACGCATAATAGCAAACTAACCACTTAACTTTTAGACCATTTTGATGAGAATGTAATACAAGTAAATACATTACTCCTTTCTAACAATAAGTCATTGCTTAGAAGAATTTATCAGCTCGGTTAGACAAGCTGCGCTGCCTTTCGCGATCCGTCTCAGTGTTGGCGGTGTAAGTAATCGCGTAGCGATGATTTTTTTGATTTGATTGTAAAGCTCTAATAAGAACCACCAATATGTGTGTAAACTATGTATTTCTCTAGTTTCATGATGATGATGATGGTTCTTCACAACTGAAGTGACTTTCACAAATGAAAGTTCTTAAAGCAACTGTACTAACTTAACCATGCCTAATCGCTTAATTTACTTATGCAGAAATAAGCACATTCGTTTCTGATTTTACTGTTATGGTTGACGTTCATAAGATGATGAATGGTTTTATTTTAATAAGTTTTATGTCTTGATAATAGGAGCAATTCACTGCCATGAGGGACCTGTATATGAAGAATGGCCAGGGTTTCGTATTAGTTTATTCAATTACAGCCCAATCGACGTTTAACGATCTACAAGACCTAAGAGAACAAATTCTTAGAGTCAAAGTAAGATTCATTCTTATGTTAAAGATATATATAATTGTCGCTGATATAAGAAATAATGTCTCCGCAGAGTTACAGCTTTTTATGCTAGTGTATTACCTAGTCTCCGCTCATCTAGTTTTTTCATTGCGTTATCTTTGTAATCTGAAATCTTGATATATGCAAAATGCAAACGTAACTACTTGTATATTGATTTTCTTATCTGGATCGTCGCCCATTGTCGACCTGCCTCCTATGCTATTGTTCACAATCATCAATTTAAAAAACTTGTTCGTACCCTTAGTGCCTTGCACTAATCAAGGGAGCTGTGTACCGCAAACTAAGAATAGAGCTTTTTTTACTCTTGTATTGATTTTTATAAACTAAAGATGCTTTTATTATCTCAGGATATGGACAAGGTCCCAATGGTATTGGTGGGCAATAAATGCGATCTGGAAGATGAACGTGTGGTGGGAAAGGATCAAGGATCCAATTTAGCTCATCAATTCGGTTGCACCTTCCTTGAAACTTCTGCCAAAGCCAAGATCAACGTTAATGATGTAAGTCAAAAAAAATCCTAATATTATAATGCATTCAGTTCAAAACAGACTTACACCCAGGTATCATTTATAACAGGTTTAACTTTAGAATAGTAATTCAATTTATACATTGTAGTGATTTAATGAAGTGTATAGAAAGGATGATACTAACTATTTTATGGAATATAATCGCTATTCATTTAATGGGATTCTAAAATCGTCACGTTTGATTATTCGTTTTTTTTAGATATTTTACGATTTAGTGAAACAAATTAACGAGATATCACCGCAAGGAAAACCGAAAGGCAACCACCGAAAGCGGATCTGTGCTCTTCTGTAAGACTGAAATCTGATTTGCGTTACACACATAAAATATATTATACAAAACATAAGGAACTTACATCCATGTTACATTACATACCTATTATACTGTTCAGTCTCAGTGAAGCTTATATTCATCCGAATATGATATGAATGATGGTGTTAATAATTGTTGGTATACACGAAAATAAAGTTACAAAAATATTAATTATTTATCTGACGAGGGAGCTTTGTGAGGTGTAAAAATGTTAATGACCTTTAAGAAAAGCAACATTGTGATTTGGTCACTTTGACCCATCTGATCGTAAATTTGACCATCACCCGATCTCTACTAACAAGAATCATTCAACGGGGACGGGATTTTCAACGGAAAAACAATCATAATAATTTATTCACCTCGGAAACTATCGAAACTACACTTTGATAATATTCTGATTGTGAGTCAAACGTTCGTTGTTGGAATAATAATTACAAATTCCAGCAGAAATACAATATTATTCATTCATTTGCCCTATCGTATCATAAAATTAAATATAAGTAGTAGATATGTATAATAATTGTATATCGAGTTATCAAAATTAACTATTCTTGTTCTTTTAAAGACCGTATTAGTAATGATGATATTTGTTGAAAACTCGTGAACTTGTTGGCGTTGTTTAGATAAAAATTTATAACGTGTATTAATTTATTAAAAACTCGTTTGAAACGGAAGCAAATGCTTCATAATGTTCAAATATTGGCTTGCAGCATTTAGTCGGAAATTTTCAATTTGATTTTGTTTAAGACCAGTGATGAATATCTAAGTAAATATAAAACTAAGTCTCCAAACACTCCACGTTCTCTCGCCCTGTTTCGATGTTTTCACTTATAAAGAATTGTTATCAAGTGAAAAATACTGCTTGTGACAGAACTATTATAATTAATACTAAAAATAAATGTATATTCGTCCAATAACCTCAAGTTTTTACATGCACCTCTTTGTTCTTCAGTATATCTTCGACCTACCTACACATGAAAATTTGAAGTTTAACCTCGTTCACGACATTAGTGTGTAAATTATAATATAATAATCTTCATCGTCGTCATCGGGCTCAACGTATTACGTTGTTTGTGCTTGTTTGAGAGACGACTGCTCTTCCATTTCTTCTTCCTCATCCTCGCCGACATTATTTGAAATGCACAGCAACGTAAAGAAAATTTTGAAATCAACAATGATTAAATATATTATTTTATAGATTTATTGCAACCTGCCATAAATTACGAAACTAATTATGTGAACCGAATTGCCAAAGCAAGGAACTATGCTTCAATGATAAGTAAAGATAAGTCCGAAGTGACACATAAAAATTCTCAATTAATTTTGTGCTCATTTTTTGCTGTATCTATAATAATTCTTTCGCCGCAAACATTTTTCTGTTGAATTCTTATCAGCTGATTTAATGCAAAATATTGCTCTATATTGTCATGATTGATGATTATTGATGTTTGTTGAAAAGTGAGTCAAATAAAAGCCTTCAGTGCTGCTTTTATTCCGTATTTAGTGTTTCATTGTGGAGTTGTATTCATTACTGTATCCTTAATTCGTCCCCAAGTTGTTCTAACGATCTTTTCATCACCGTTGTTCTTGTATCTACGCCATCAACTTAAACAGCCTTCTCAGTCTCCATTCGTGTAATTTTTCACTTGAATGTTTTGATTAGTTAATATCGTGCACTAAAAATGGGTTCTCCTGTTGTTTCCTGTTTTCTTTGACTGTTTTCGCTGGAGGTATCCGACGTTTCAAAACACAATTAGTTTTAAGATTAAGTCATCTCTTGCTCGTCCAAGATTTCCCGTATAAAAAGAATAATAATAAAAAAAACGAATTTAATACAATTATAAATCAAAACCATAAACTGCCAAATCTACATGCAAACAACGCATTCTGTAATGAAAGTATTTTATATTAAATTTATATTCCTACTATGCAAATCCTTTGGAAAGAAGCCCTGTATTTTGTGCTACGACTTGCTTTCGGTTGTACTAATTTTTCCTAATTTAGGTAACAAGGAGAACCAGCGCTCTTTGTGATTACAATACTTAATTGAAATTATACATTCGACACACATACATGCATGTACTTATATGTACCAACATTATACAATAATTACTACTTCCTCTAAGCAACACGCAAATTACAACATGGAAAGTTATTCTTCTCGGAAAACTACCGCCCGAAGTAAGTAGGAAATAGAGAAAGGAAACTTAATCACCTCTCTCAAATGAAGTTCAATCATGACGACCAGATAACACTGATTATTTCTGAGTATAATATTTTATTAAATTTATATTTTCTAAGGAAAGCAACCCATCAGTTTGACTGTGATGCTTGTGTGTTCGTAGATATATGATTACAAAAGTTTTGCTACCTTCGCATCACTCCAAGAACAGAAAAACTATTTTAACAAAATTTCGGTCAATAAAACAATAAATTTATTTCAAATTTTATAATTTTTCGATCTCTACGGGAAATACTAGACAATAGGATAGGAGTGAAAGCAAAAGGTTAAAATCATGCCATGGAAGAAAGTCATTTAAACTTCAACTTGGCAATAAACCCCAAGTAACTGGACTTCAGCCTACATGGCTTTGTTTTTATTTAACAAGCAGTCTGCAGATGAGTTATCTACGCTGAGGAAGACGGCTCGCAACATTTTCAAAATGAAAGTAAAAAGACGAGGAAGAAAAATTCTTCTGCTACTTTTCAGCCTTATTTTTCAAACATTTGGTATGAAATTCTCCCAAATTCGGATGACAGCAGAACATTTGCATTAACGAAAAAGTCGGGCTTTCCCTTATCTTGGACCCTCTGCATTTCCTCCATAAGGTCACCAAGTGTACTTTTTGGCTGATTAGAAATTTCTCAAAATGACATTACATTATTTCATTCAAAAATACATTTTTCTGTTTTTACTTAACCTGAATAATCTACAGGACCGACTTCAATGGTGTCAAATAAAATGTTAAGTTACAATCCTCTTCGGAAGGGACTGACTTTAGTCAACTCTGAGGTGCTACATCTCGAGTGCAATAAGTTTTGGGCTGCAATTTTAATAATTCTTTTAACCTGTACAAAAGTTGGTTGTTGGTTCTATTGGGTAAAGTGATTCAGTAAATGCAGGAAAAAATTATTGAAAGAAAGGATGTTCCTTGCACAGGCTGATAGGCATCAAAACAGGAATTACTTGGTGACCGTGAGGGAAGCACTTTACCCATTCCAGCTCGGGAAGTTCAAGATATTGGAACAACCGACCTTTAATATTTACCAAAACTTTATAAATTGAGTTAGGGCCAATTTCATGAGTTTTTCCAAACAGCTGCCTTTGACGAGTCTCATTTCGTAAATACGAACAAGAACAAGCTGATCAGGAGGACGATTTCCCTAAAGGAGGCGAACATCGGAAAGGCGGCAGTCCTAGAAGGGTCTTGTGACACTGCCAAATACAATGACTTGGTGAGAGATATTTACAAGGTAGACGGCAACCTGAGTATATTTGAGCGGTCAGACAGGCTCTTCAACTACTTGACGCAGTTAGAGAATGATACTACCAAGACTCTAAGGAAAGAAACTTGTGGAGCTAATCACTTGATGTATTGTAACGGGGGGACATGTAATTGTATGGGCGATGATCCCGCCACATACCCTGAATACAGTGCATTGAAAAAAACCGAAATTGGAACAATCAATGGGAACACGTATCATGAGTGTCGGGTCAGTGAAACAAATGCCATTTGCAATCCCCGTGGACTCTTGTTCTGTGACATGGAGCATAAATGCGTGACGGACTATTCAAATGTAAATATCACCTTTCGCTGCAGGTGCGTTCCCGCAGTTGCAGGTTCTGACTTTGAAGATGATGTAGTCCCAAATTTTGGAATAAGTGTCCTGAAGGTTCCCAAGAATGACTGCAATGCGGGGACTGACAAGGAACACATGAGAAAGAGACCAAGAGAGTTTCAATAGATTATTGCTCCGGGTACTGTTAAGAATGCTTCTCAATTTCCACTATTTTGTGTAAAGGGGCATGAGTACCTCTTCAACACATTATTGTCTTACCTTAGTGCCCCGATTTCCTATTTCCAGGATTGCGTTGGGAATTACTAAAAATTAATTTCCATTAATTACAACTAACGCTATAATCTTCCTTTCGTGAGTTACCATCCTATTTATTGAAAATTTATAATACTGCTCGCAACTGCCTGTGCTTCAAATGTTTAGAATAAGGCAGCACTATTGACCCTTTGAATGTTTCAAACTCCTCTAATATATTATTGATGAACGTATCTACGTGTGATTTATAGCTTACGCCTGTAATCTGGTCCGATTTTATCATTCGAAATTCAGACCCCCCTAACTTTTGAGTCCCAAAATATGAAAAGCTAACGAATAAAAAGCGCTTTTTATTCTGTAGGAATTTTTCTCGAAGCCTTTATTTATTTCAACGTTGAAATTTGACCCTAGAAATTACAATGACCTAGTCTACATCATCCTCCCTCACGAACAATGTTCTAATAAAATTGTCCAAGGGACAGGTCCAAAACCACTTCTGCAGGAAACCGGCATATGCATAATCCGAGGAATGATTTTGATTACATAGAGCGATAAAAACATGTGGCCACATTTCCATTTCTGACTGTTCATAAATCAATTTTTCTCCCATGTAAGTACATACAAAAGAGCATAATTCATAAAAGGGCATTTAAGCCATATTTTGCTCCGTTCTAAGTTTCTCCAATACAAAGAATGTCTTTCATTTTTAAAAATGTTCCAACAGAAGTGCACGCAATTATGATCCTTCCAAAACACTCCAAAAGGCACCACAACAAAATGTGACGGAAGATTGGAAAAAGCGAAATATTTTTTGCCCCATGAACTTTTTTTTTCAACATTGGTCAACTCCTCAAAGAAAGTTGCTCCACCTTTTGGAACTCTATCGCCCGCAATTTGCTCCTACGTCAATGAATTAAATTTTAGAAAATAATAAATTCAAAATTTAGAGTTATTATAGGTTTAATATTATTATTTATATTAAGGGGTTATATTACTCCATTAGAAGGGTCAGGGCTAGTTACAATCCTTTTAAGCCACCTGCTCCACTGTAAAAATCCACACACCTATGTATATCCACAGAATAAAAAATAAGATTTAATCCTATAAACAAAGATTTTTTGAGGGTTGCTGGGATAGGGTATATTTACTGTACTACATTATGCTTGTAGGAACTGTCTATAATAATTATCTTGTGGAAGTCTGATTTCCAAGAACGCCACAAGTCAGCCATCTAGCCCACACACTGTGCTAGTACTGGACTATTGGCGGGTTTTGATAGCGGTTTACCAAATAGAAGTTTAACTCAACACTTCTTGCTTCCTTGCTTCCTTTTGCAGTCATCAAATGAGCGCGTATTGCATACTTTATACTCGTCCCGTGCATTTCCTATTTATTTTAAAGGTTCAATAATCAGTGAACGTTTTAGTCGGCTCTATTTGAACACTGTGACTGTAACTGACTCCACACACTCCATGAACCTTGGACTTAACCTTTGAAATTATGTTCACATTCATAATTCAAAAATACTAAATATTCCGATAATTTGTGAGTCCTTGTAAGTATATCTCAAAGAACAAAGTGTAAGTGTAAAAATTAAATTAGGATTATAATTATTTAGTGTCCATGCAGAAAGGAGAGTGCCTTTAACGTCCGGAGATATTGTCAGTGTTTTGAATTGTTTGTAATAAAGAGCGTGCCACGTTTGTTCATTTTGATTTGTTTTTTTTTTGTGGGATTGTCAGTGGACTTGATTGTAATAATTAATTACACGGTGATGTTGGACATTTGCATGATTGTGGAAGATTTAAGTTGTGGGCTTAGACTTGAAGATTATTTAGTGTGGAGAAGTGAATGTGGGGGGTTGTAAGGAATTAGGGAATAATATAAATTGGAGGTGGTTTGTAACGCAGAGAGGGTCCGGTTAAGTACAAAATTTGACCATTGACCATGCAAGCAGCCATGGACCCAACGACGGATAATACTCCGAATGTGAGTAATATGGGACCTTTTTTGATGGAAGTGTTTTAGTTTGTTGGGGTGATAGTTTGGGAAGGGATTGGATTTGGGAGGATTTGTTTAGTAGTGTGTTTGATATTTATTTTTTTGGGTGATTGCAGATTCTGATGGATCGGGTGCTCACTGGAGTTGTATTCTGCATGATAATACACTATGGATTGTTCTACAGCTTACAACTGTTACTGGATTTCTATCATATATTCTTCCGGTTTGACTTCCCTCAGCTCGGTTTTTGGAGACTGATACTGCATCCGTTCCAGTTTGTGTTCACGACGGTGTTCTCGTTGGGATGGATATATCTGTGTGTGGCTGTCGGGTTACTCACCTGGATCTATTATAGGAGATTGCAGTGTAAGGGCGGGGTGTTGGATGTTGTGGGGGATGAAGATGTGGGGGGATGATGTTGATTGTTGTTTAAAATGTATGTTGATTTTTGTAATGTAGGGATTAAGACGTACAAAAGGAAGAGGGATTGGAATGCTAGATTTAGTAACTTCAGCTACGGGGTGGCGTACCATTTTATCGGCCTTCTGTTGGCAAGTACTTACCTCCGATTCATGTACAGAAGAAACTACGAGTATGTGTAAGTTGCTGCATTATTTTTTGGACATGGTTATACAATGAGGGGATAATAACTTGTTATAAAGAGAAATGCTGCGCTTGGAGGAGTATGGTTAAGGACAAAAGGCCGACAAATTTTGTAGTTGATTTTGAATTCCTAACCTAACCCAAATTTCCTGTCCAGGTTGTGAATTTAATTTGGGTCCGCTAAACTTTGGGTATTATTAGAAAAAAATTACGATACGGCAGAAGGTTGTAAGAGTCTATTAAAATGTAACTGAATTTCAATAGAAAGTTTAATTACGATTAATGTAACTAGAATTGGAAAATTCATCACCTTGAGTATTAACATTTTCTTGAGGTATTGCGTAGATTTAGGCGTACGTATTACGTATGGGTAGAACGGATTTATCAGGTATAGTATAGAATGAAATAGTTGTAGAATTTAATGACGGTGAACCTCGATGAGGGCCCTAATTTGTTTTAACACAACCCCTGTATTGTATCTCGAAATCAGCATGTTCAAAGATACCTTACTGCGTGTAAGGAAGGTTGGATTATTTGGCCGTACTTTTATAGTAGTGCTAATCTAATTCGGAGAGGTAGCTTAGGCCGAGTATTTTTGGCGAGTTTATATGAAGCACTGAAGTTATGGAAAAATAGTGTCTCATTCTAGAAAGAACACGTTCAGGAATCAACTAGAGTTTAATAAAAAAATTTTATCTGCATTTTTCATTATTAGTGCTGTAGGTTATTGGAGTTTGAGTTTTGAATTTATGGCTGGAAACATGATCCAATGGAACTTTTATTCTAATTCTTTCAAGTAAATGACTAAAAATGAAATTGAACAACTCAAAAATGCGCTTGTATGTTTTTTTTTTTGTAAATTATAGCTCAAGTGGCGTCAGTGAAGCTCCAACTGAGAACAATGTAGATGAGCGTTACTCATTTGTTCTGCAGAGTTGTGGAATCGCATCAGTGTACTTTTACGCCAACTTCTTATCAAGTTATGACTACTTGATGAAATTTCCCTTAGTTGAAACATCAGCATTATTGCGGTTACGTGGAGTTGTGTTACCCACTTTGAAGGAGTCGGCAAGACTTTCTGCTCAAGTGCTTCCTCTTTCCTACTTTGTAAATTTCATTTCAGGTAAATTGTACAATTCAGTTGATGTTCAGAGTTGTCCATAATCTTCCTCCTGTCCTCTAACAAGAGGAGTTCTATGAAAGATTTGGGTCCCCCATTTAAGTTTCTTCTGGATTTTCCAAACTATTTTTTCACCGACTTATATTTGCATCCCATTTCACATAGGTCCAAAGTGTGGAGCAAAGTTGGTTGTCTTTAGGGTTTCAAATTAACCATTTTTCATTATTAGATCGATTTTTTAAACTCGGTTGTGTGAAATTTCATTGGGTTATAAAAAGATATCAGGCAGATCAATGCTGTGGAATAATAATTATTATTATTGGGCATCACAAGCATAAGTAAGGAGCGTAGGTTAGGATAAATTCCGCTACAGGAACCAAGCAAAATTGTGAAGCCGCGGAGGAGGAAGTTACGGTGTTGCCATTTTTTCAGGAATTATAAAAAAAAATAATTAAGAAATATATGTACGACTTTACGGAGGAAATTTTGTAGAGAATTGTAGATAATTTTATTAATCTCAGCTGCAGAAGCCAGAAATGTGCAAAAAAGTTATGATTTTTGTGAAAATATAAATTCCGTTTTCTTTGTTGGTCACCGTTATAATAAATATTGGCTTAGGTCAATGAAAAAAATCTGGAAGAAAATCTATTAGTTTGGGGTGGGGGGGGGGGGTAACCCTGTGCTTGCAGTTAAATAGAGGTTTTATATTGCATTTGTAAATAATCTCTTTTACATTGCAGGAGAAACTTTCCATACGCTGGTTAGCATTTTTACTACGGGTAGATTCAGCTCCCCTGAAAGAGCTAAACTTGCCTCAGTGTCAGATTACTTTGACATTGAATTATTATTTGTGCTATTTTTATGCCAATTGTTGGTCACATTTACGATGAAATCACTCTGGCTAACAATGGAAGCTATTATTACAAAGGTATGTCAATACAGCGTTTCGTCGATAATTCACGCTTGTAGATCCATACTATTTTGGACGATGTGACTCCTAAAGATACCTAATCCTCTTTTATTATTAAATTATTAGAGAATGAAATTCAGAATAGGAGAGGAAGTTCCTGGAGTTAGCAGCATTGGCTTGCGAGAAATGATGATATCCCAAAATGTTTATCTGAAGAAATTGGCTTACTACGACCTCAAACTTTTGACTGAATACGACGAACACAGAATGCTAGCACTTTTCACACTAAGCCATCCAGGTAGGTGTTGATTTATTTATTCGCTAGTATGTATTGGGATTAGCAACATTAAATTGGTGTTTGTTATAATATTGAATTGACAGGAGGATTTCCCAAAATATGGAACACTGTAAGAAAAGCGTGTTTGGATCAGATTCACAAGTTAACTAATGATCTAAGAGCTTACATGGATACAGCTGATTCGGAGAGAAAGAAAAAGGAAGCAGCATCAATCGAGAATTTATCCCACGGATTATCTCGCCCTAGGGCGAACTTTGTGTCATCTCCTACTGAAGGGGCTGGTGTAAAATTACGATCTCGATTCGGCGTGACATCAATGAGGAACTTGCACCTGCAGTAATAACGTGTTTGTTTTTGTAGTTTTTTAATCACCTTTTAAATAGTAATGTATTTTATTGTGTAATGAAATGACATGTTAATAATCATAGGAATGGTGATGGTATGAAGCATATTGAAGAAGAATCAAACGGTTTCTATGCTGAATTTTTTGGAAATCCATTTTCTCCTGTAGTCAACCTAATAAAATTAGCTAATGAGCTGGTAAGTCAGCTTGATCTAGTGAAAACAATTATTTTAGTTTTAAAAGTATTAGAATTTGATATTTTTAATATTTTTAAAATGAACGAATTCTCTTGTTTGTTGTTACAGGGTTCGAAGTATGCATTAAAATTGCTGTCAGTTTTAAATTTACTCAAATACTTCAAAGACAGTACTGAGACAGACATGGTTAGTTTGTTCGCTGATCAAGAAACTACAGTGTGGGCAGTCAGTGCTCTTACCGATGTTGTAGTTGCGTCCACGAAAATAGACTCCAAGGGTGTTGTGCAGCCCGACATTTGTCTGGTCTTAACTTCGTTGATCGAGCTCTGCAGTGTAAGTATAGGAAACAAGAAATTGCATTACTTATCTGGTCTGGCAAGACTTCCCCTGTTTGGCGTACTTTCTTGAAAAGGTTAATATTGACTAATATTGTTTTAAACAGGCACTTGATGATTTCCGTGCACTCAAGGATGGTAATAGGGCGGAAATGTTCCCTGCTGGAGGTAGTGATATCAAAGTATTGGCTCCAAGGTCAAACGTTAAAACTTTGGTGCAGGAAGTTAGAAAACCATTAAAGAATGAAGTCATGCGTATTCACTTGAAATTTCACAGTTTTTACGAGTACGGAAATTTTTCAGAATAACTATACTATCTTCCTTATGTTTCCTTAAGTGATAAGTTGCATTGATTTATCATATATTTTCATGTTTTCAGCATCATCAACATATCGCCTTCTTGTGAACAAAAACTGCGGCAACTAGTTTACTATGATTAAAGAAAATATGAGTCATAATGCGGGATCTCAACACTGTCGGAGGAAAATATACAAGTGTCTTCCTTGCATTACCTTTACCTGTGCTGTGTAGCGTGTTCTTTCTAAATCCTTTACTGCCACAACTTTTTTTTAGAAATATGAAAAAGTTTTTGTGTGGATTCCCGATTTTAAGCATTATGTTTGAGCTTAAATGGTCAAATAGTGGTTGATTGGAGGAGATTTTGTAAATCAGTGCCACTAACGTGAGAACAAAATTTTAGACAGTTCGGTGTACAAATGTCCTAGTTAACGAATTTCTGTATGCCTACCGACTTCAAATAATTATAAATAAAAATGTTTAAACCAGTGAAATTATTCATTGCTTTGTAGTCTTAATCAAATGGATCCATGATTTTCATTATGGCATATCTTAACCCATCGCAAGTACCTCTTAATCGTAAGGTTGAATTGACATCAGATTGCATAATTTGGATTTTTTTCTTTCGTGCACGACTGTTTAGAATGATTTAGAATGGGTTTTAGAAAAGTGTAGGATTAGATACCAATAAGACTCCGTGAAGGACTACTATTGGTGTTCTGGAGGAACAACAACTTGCATAGCAAAGACTCAGACTAGATTGGTTGAAAACAGAACGCTAAATCAATAAAAGACTCGATTGATTGACTATGAATATAACGTATACTTTTCATTTCATGGTGGTGATTCTGAATCACCTGCAAAAATCTCTAGTTTCATACCTATAAAGTTCATTTCACAACAGTCAAGACTGCCTTCATGATACATAGCAGTTACGGTATTCATTCAAATTCACCTTACTTCAATGGTACAAAAGTCATATTGTAATAAATACCCCCCCCCCCCATTCATGAAGCATGAGAGAAAGCTCGTTTTTTGACATTGTTTTACACTTGCGGGAATATTATGCAGATTATAATAAAGTAGAGGCAGTTTTCTTAGGTGGATAAGTAGGTAACATTTCTAGAAAACTATTTCCCCGGTTTGTAAACTTTTCACATGCCAAAGTCTCAACTTGGACAGGTAAATTCTAAGCGAGAGATTTTAAGCAGACCAGTACATACTTCCGTAGGCATGAGTAGCTTCAACTGTACAGACGTATGTACTTGGGGGAAAATGTTACGTTTTATCAAGGGAGATAGTATTTCGGTATTGCACATTTCCAAGTATGCAGATGAAGATAGACCGATCTTCCATGTCATGTTTGAATACAACCCTTACAAAACTATTCGGAAGTTACTGAATGAGCTTTAAATCGTTCCAGGAAAGTCGGATGGGGAGCTTATAGTGACGAGGGACAATTTCCACAGTATCTGTGTAGTATTACTTTAAATACAAACGGATGCGTACCGCTTCACCCCGGGAGGTCTACGTATTTTATTCTCCCCGACATGAACTCCTCAAAGCTTTGCTTAGTCTCCCGACCAGGTAAGTCAATAGCTCTCAAGATTTTGATCCGTCGGCGTATAAGCACAGGCTCACCTTCCTCATTCGGAGATCCTTTTTTCCCATTCACATAAAAGCACTCATCCCCAAAGATACTGCCAACAGGAACTTCCTTGCTGTTTGTCATGTGAAGTAATTATGCAGTCTGTTTGTGCGTGTCACCTGTGTTGCGTTTGATCTTGTACTTTCTCCAGTTATTAGTCATTATCTCCTCCACCTAATTCCCGGTAAGCTAATCATTCTTTCCATTTTGCAAAAGTTTTAAAGCACAATTCAGTCTCAATGGAAACTTCCCATTTGCTGCTCTAACCACATTGTATAATTTAGAGTAGCGTTTTGCATCCGTAGCATTCCCCTCTCATTCTGAATTTAAAACGGATTCCAACGCATTATTATATATTACAGCTTTCAATTGTCTGTGCCTGAGGTATCCCTCACTTTTGAAATATTTACAGTGAAGATTTACGGCAAAATGATCTTTGTAATTTGTAATTCAAAAGTATAAAAAAAAGTAACTACAAAAATTTGAATATTTCACTCCGCTTCTTAACCGCGTTTCCGTGTATAATATTATAATTTGTTCGACTTTCTAAAAAGTTAATACAGAAATATTACTTCATTAAAATTATACGAGTAATCCCACTTTACAAACGCATTGTACGCATGGAAGCTAGGTAAGCTGAGGAATTATATGATTTGTAAATTATTATAGACAGTCTTGTTTTCAAGGACTCAGACATTACTTTTATTCTGTCCTCAAAATAATTACATATGTACAATGCTGTGTTGTAATTGTATATAATTCACAGAGAAAAATATTCAAATTACTTGAAGCACTCGAAGTTGTTTTCTAGGAATAAAAATATACCTATGAATTTTTGTAAATACATTTTTGTAAAACGTTTTTCGTAATATAAATCCAAAACCATTGAATGGCTTTTAATTTATAAGACAGATAGGCAAAGAACCAATAACACTGCTTATTGTTCGTTGCCCCAATTCTGTTTACTAATTATTTTTTTTAATTTGAAAGTATTAGGTACATATTCATAATTAGCAAGTCTCCCCGAATTTACTAAACTTTCGAAAACACAACTTCGAAAAGCTTTTAGAATGGTTGCTTAAAATATGACAGTTAGTTATATCTTTCTTATAATTAATAATTAGTCTTCGGATATAGTGGAAGGTACACCACTAAAAGTTCCAAAAATATATTCTGGTTTTCAGAATTCTTATGTGATAGTTGCAATGTATGTAATAATCTCTTGTAATGTTTTAAGACACTCAAGAAAGGTAAAAAGGACGTGAATTGGGATTATGACAAGTTTATTACTGAAGCCACACTCCACTCCTGCCACTCTGTTGTGGTTGCAAGCCAATTACGAGCCTGTGGAAGGTGTTTGCATTCCGAGAAATGCCTTGTACAACCAGGTAATAAGAACATGAAAAGTTGACGGAAGCTTACAATTAGTTAGATAACCAAGCTCAAATGAAATCTAACACCTCCCTAATGACATTTACCTATTACCGAAACTGTTTGTTTCATATGACCTTTAAGTAAAGAAATTTTATAATAATAACTTTCCTTGTTTTTGAGACCTAAGGGAAGTTTCCCTATGTGTATACTTTAATAGTGCAGTAAGTCACTAAAATAAAAAAAGGTGAGGAAATTCCAACCGTTCTGTCATCATATCACGGTAAAGTACACTATGTAGAAAAAATTGCATTCTGATAAACGGGAATGCCCTCCTATATTTTAACACCTCTGGAGAAAATCATCTATCTACAGGGAGCCAGGTCTCCTATACGGAATGTGCAAATTATATTGACAGAGGATAAAATGTATTTCTTTTCGTTCGAATCAGTCAGTGACACTGGATAGTAACACATTAAAAATTTTTGTCTTGAGATGTGCATAGGGAAATAAATTATTGCCGTAATAATTGACATTGAAAAGCGAAATGTGAATAATAATAAAAGCTGAATACTGAGCATATATGTACATACATCCCGTTATATTCCTATAAATCTTTTTCAGTACGTGGAGTTTTGCAGATCACATGGAATGATGCCCGTCAACGCCGGTGAGTAAAGAATTTCCCGTACGTTTTCGTGCATGATATATCTTATGTTATTTTACACAAGAGCTCTCGGGATTGCTTTCTTGGTAGGTGTCATTATTTATGGCGGCCTACATTATATTAGATAAAAATATTTCAAAGTATGAAATACTATTCAAGCAAATATCGTTTCACATATTACAGTCAGAATTAAATTTATTTTACTATGTAGTAAATGATAATTTCAAGGAGTTCACTTGCTAATGTCCATTATCAAACGTGGACTGAAAAATGCTTTAGGGACTTGATTAGTAGATACTGCTTGTAAGTCTATTGCAGAGGAAGAGCAATGCTAATCTGTTGTAGGCCTAATAGGTAAACTTAAAACTAAATGGGATATACTTCTTACTTATATAAGTTTATCTGAAAATCACATGCAGCTAGCTTTGGAAAGGTAAGAGAATTTTGTTTCTCCTATATATAATTAATAATTAATTATATATAGTAGACATTACATTATTACATTATTAATTACAGGATCAATAATTATTATTATTGATCCTGTAATTATAAATAATTACATTCCTCTCTTATTTTCTACAACGAAAATTCGGATACAGAATTAACGCCGAGAAATGGTTTCAATGGAATCAAAGTTAATATCCAGTATATGTAATTATCCATACGTGAAAGAAATTTCTGGTTGATTTTATTATATTGAATACCCAAACCCACACTTATAGTCATTCATGTATAACTTGTATCTATTTTTTAAAATCGTATGACGACCATTATTCAAAACATCCTTGTCAACATTCGAATCCCATTTTATTACCCTGTTGTAATTATATCTATGGACGAACACACTACAGGTTCAGTTTTGTGAGTATATCTCATCACACTGGGAATCATAATAATAGTGCACAGATGCGTTAAAGACTTTACGCCTTTGAGCTTCCACTAAAGAAACTCCATATCATTATTTTTTGTTGGAAATTTTCCCATCCAAGATCATTCGACAGAAGTTCCCGGGTTTGACGACAAGAAGGCTGGGAACGCGTGGACAGTCCAGGTATCATTATTATGGTTTAGCTGTCAAGTCCGATGCTAATCTGTACGCTCGGTCAAGTTTCACGCGTTACGGGTGAGAAATTTTTTAAAATACTGGACACTCAAAAGTGCATATAAACCTTTAACTATTATGGAATCAAAAAGCTTTTCTTTGAATGCTTCTTTATAGGCTTAAGCTAAAATCCTAGTTTTTCCCATTGAAAGATACCACCTATTTTTCCCCGATATAATGGTGTTACCTCGACGCTTCTCAATACAGGGAAACGTTACGACTAATAATTACAATGTAGATACATACATAGCTGCAAGTTACATGCATCAGTTCATCGGCTCAAAGTGTATGTATGCCCTACATTACCCCCTCCCTCCTCCTCCCGTATACTGACGTACAGATATTTTTAAATACTGTTAATGCACATGATATTTTTCAAGACTCTCATTTACTCGTTAAAAACAGATTTACAATTAAGGGGAGGGGAAGTATACACAGTTTAGCAAGGGAATAACGTAAAGTGCAACACAGAAAATCAAGCTCCACTGCTTCCGTTACATATATTATTTGTGAGCTTGAGCATGTTGCTTTTGTCACCGAGATCTAGGGGAAACAAGTTTTAGTGATCTATTGAAGCGGGGAAGATTGGCATCTCTATGGTGATCCTCAGGACAGTTTTGTCAATACGTGGCTACAGGGGTAGTAATATTACAATCTATTTGAGAACTTCACTGGGATTGTCAATTCTAGGAGTAACTGTATACGTGTGTATGTAAGACAAGCACACATTTACATTGTTACATCTACCCACATTCTAGATGTTATCCTGCAGTATCTGTTACCGGTTTTGGTTGATTTTTCTGGAAAATTCTTTCAATATTTTTCTGACATAAAAAAGATAAATAGCTAACATTTCTAACCGTTGCAATTAGTATTTTATAATGACATTCCCAATATATATGTATTTTTTAAAATGCAATGCGCACATGTTTATCAATCCCACACGTGTCCCTGCATCACATTTGCGCTTGAAAACATTAACAAGTAGTATGTAGTAAGTTAATTCTCAGAAGCCGAATAACACGATTCACAATGCGATTTCACATGAGAAATTGTAACGTGTTCTTTATTAATTTGTCTAGGTACTAATCTCTTACCGAGAGAGAGAGAGTATCTGTAGTTTATGGCAATATTAACATTGTTACTCCTAAATTTTAACAGAACAGTACACTGCACATTTACATATTTCCAGTTTAAAGGTTTTGAATAGGATGGGAACTCTCAGGCGAGTTCTATTTTTTAGCCCCTGTGTAGGTACATATACATAGTTGCATATAGATATCCCATTCAATTAATTTGCAATTGAATGCTTCGCCAAGGGGACTGCACTGCAAATAAAATCCCGCTTGTCTGTAAATAAAATATAAGTTGTGCCTGCTCTCAGTTAATATTTAAAGTTGATGTCTCTTCATTGTTTGTAAAACCATGAAATTGTTCATTTTTGATGACAGGTGTAGATTTACGGAGACGAAATTGAGGGAAATATGTGTCATGCCGCGGGTAACAGAATCCCTACTTTTGTACAAAAATTCCGTTAGCACTCAAGAAATGGAAAAATGTTGACTTGCAATTACGGATCCGTTACTTACTTGTTTCCAGGCACAAAGTCGAGGCACTAATGCGAATCCATTATTTACCTTACCTACCGATGATATTCTCTCTGGCCTTCCAAAGCACGTGTCCCAGAGTGGAGCTACTACTATTCACATAATGTACACCATGCATTGTCAGCAGCTAATTGATTACTCAGTTCATTTCCAGTTCAAAGAGGTTGATTTCTATTTGACTATACCTAACTTACATACATATGCTCATACGGTAATTTATAAAATTGCAATTTATGGCAAGGCCCTGAGTGGAAGGGAAGCTCCGCAATGGGAACTTGGGGCTTTAAAGTTTGAGTCATTCCCAGACTTCTTGGGAATTCTAATTTGAGTATACTCAACTTTCATTTTTGTAGGTTAAAGAATATATTGCACACTTTTGGGGAGGATTTCCAGTTCATTTGTTCCCTTTGCTGGAGAATAACTCCATTGTCAGCCTCATAGGCGTCTGTGACTTCATCACTTATCGGGCGATTACACACTCGACTTTGCCATGTGTCATATTGGTAATGCTCACAGAGTTGATAATAATTTTACCTGTCATTTTTGTCCCGGAGTTTAGTGTCAAATTTATTTTATGGTCATTTAGATTTACAAGTAATAATTGTACCTTGAATAGATGATAATATTATTTATGGATGGCATTCTAGGAAGAAGTTCCTACAAAAAGAACTGAAGATGTTATGCGTTTAGCAGAAAATATTTTGGACTGGTTAGTATCCTCGTTAGTAAATGCACCGTCTGCACTCCGACGCCTCAAATTACATGGTAATTTTGCGAACAAAAGAGGAAAAATCTGTCAGTGATCATGAATGTGGTCTGACGACTGACAGAGTTGAGTCTAATGTTCTCACACAAATCTTATCATTTGAATTGAACAAGTGAAGGGACAATAATTTAAACTGATACGAGTGAGTAATTTCCTTTAAGTCTCCTTAAGAGCCCTTTAACACTGAACTAAAAGAATTTACCGAAGAGAAATAATTAGATAAATGGTTAAAGAAACCAGATAAACCAAATAAATAAAATTTTCAAGCAGTTTAATCCCTTTTCGTACAGACGCAGTCACAAGAATATTTTGTTCACTTTGCCCCAAAAAGCGTAAAAATACTTTCACCGTCTTTTTTTCATAAGGATTTCAAAATAATTGCACGTTACGCACACTCCTACGAATAATTATTATTGACAAATATTGCAGAGACAACTGCAACTTTTTAACTTATTTTTATCAATTATGAATGAACCCTAAAATAGTTTTTGGGAATTAATATACAGCGGCCAGAACCCTTTTACATTCCGTCAGGAGACAAGTATCACTAAATCATCTCTGCAGTAACTTGCGCTTCATGCTTGCATCTGAGATCCATTTGAAGCAAATGATAACGGACTGGGAGCATTTGGACATGCAAGTTGTTTCTGACGAAATAATATTTTCTGTTGGTATTTCAAAAGTCAACTACGCCACTCAAATCATCCTTTCTTGTAAGATAAAATTTCATGGAGCATATTTCCAGCTCTCTGTCTACAGATGCTTGGGTTACATATCAAAAGGATCTAGCAAATTCGGTTTTATTTATAGGCTGCAAAGATTTGGAAAAAATATTACGTCAGCAACCACAGCTTTCAGACCTAGGAGACTGGATGAAGGAACTTGTTGAGCGGTGCGTCACAAACCATACTGAGACAGTAAAATATTCTGGAGAACATTTAAAAAACTTTGCCTGCCATTTCGTCCTCATTTGGTCTTCCATTGGAACCCGAATACTTCGGGAGTTGACATTACTTGGAGCTCATAGTTTTGGTAAGTTCTTACCATACACAGTACATACATATGACACAACACTGGAGAAATTGAAACTTAATATTGAGAGTGTTTGCTTCCTGTGAGAGTCCCAAGCCTTTGATAAATAAAAATGAGGAGATACGAGCTGGGTCAGTAACCGACAACTATAAGAGTAACTACTGGACCAATATAAAAGAAGGGGTTTTGTTACATGTGCCACAGATTCTAAGGGCACACTCGTCCTCGGGTTAATATCAAGGGAATGGAACAGCGGGAGTGATTTTGGATTTCTAATATACTCTCCAATAGCTACATACATACATGTGCGCTTACGTTCTTTTCCTTACAATTTAAACTTGACAATTTCAGGAGCTTTCCACCTTTTGTATCTCATGCTTACGGACTACGGAGCCGAGTTAGTAGAGTCCCTAATTGTGGAAGACCGAATTCATCGACTCACAAAGAATATCGCTCTGGGGAACCCACCAGACAGCAGTGACTTTGAAGCTGGTAACCTTTGTGATGGTAAACACTACTTACTTCCAGGCTTTCCCGAGTTTTGTAGATGTCCTCAGAGCATTGCTAGTATCTAGTAGTAGATGGAAGAGTCGGAGCTTTGTCATTCCTGACGTACTCTACCCATGCATGTTTCCTTCCTCATTGAGTTACTACTATTTTTGATGGACTAATTTTTAGCATAATTAATTTTGCCCCATCAATTATTATTGTTGTGCGGATATTTTGTTCCCTCCTTGCTCCTAGCCCACACTTGAATGATTTAATAGAAATTAAAGTGAGCAGTAGTCCCATCGAATTATGTCCTTCGAAGGTGATAATTGAAACTAATCTTGTAAAAAGAAGGGGTTTCAATACACACCTGTTTACTACATTACCTTACACGCAAGCGCTCCCTCCCTCCTCAATTATTGAGAAGATAATAATTTTGTGACATTTACAGCTCAGTGCCCTTGTAAATTAATGTGCCACAAGGAAGCTCTGGATGATAAAAGTCTCTCCATACAGACAACTACAAATTCCCCAAACTTTCCGGACTGCGGTGGGGACATAATGACAGACTCCTGTCTCGAGCTCTACACGGATCCATCCGATGAAATCAGTGAAGGTATAGGGAACCAGTTTGACATTATTACTACTACTGTAGAGACTGATTGTGAGAGATGAACTTCACGCTACCCTTATTACCCATCCCAACTTACAATTAGTTACGAAGAGAATCCATATCTTTACCACAGCTTCTTTATGTATACTTGATGGGGTTGAAGCCAAAATCCAAAAGGGAAATCTCGGGAAGTAAAAGCTTGACTACTGTGTAGCAGTGAAAGTTATCTTTGACCTGCCACTGCTTGTTTGTGAGCTGGGGGATAAGAGGAACCACACAAACTTGTAGGGATATGTGAGAAAAGAATTTGACAGCTTATTTCTACATATATTTGGGTTTCATTTGATACACACACTATAACCAAGGTGTACGTGTCAAACACATGTGTGTAATGTAAAATCCAAAGGGAAGTTTGTGGAATAGGGATGGGAGTACATGTGATGTACATTATGATGTGCATAAATATGTAATTACACATAGATACATACATATATACATACCATCACATCTCAAAAGTATAGTGTCAGGCGGGTCGATTACCCTCAACTGTCACTGTCACGTAGAAAGGGTGTCGAAGGTATCATCACAGGAGTAAATAATATTTTTGATGGTATGCACATACTCTTATATAATAGTTATAGATAATATATGTACATTATACATTACGTCCTATATTATCCACAGGTAGATATTCCCAGGTATACTCTGATTACCCGGGCGTCTACTACCAACCAACTAATGGATCCGATTCTTACAACCCCGCTCAGCAACTCATCTGTCGACCATCCTGTTCTTTCCAGGTAAGTTAATGTGCTCAGGTTTTTTTTTTGTATTTAATCCTTTCACAAACGCTCCTCTTATAAATGACTACTCATTGAACAAGGAGTTACTCAAAGGAACATTCTTCATGGAGGTTGAAACTTGAGTAATTAACTGACTCATTACAGTACAAGTCCTTGCTCTTATGCTACGACCCTTACGAGTTCGCACTGTCTGGATATGCATGCTATGAGCTATTAAATTGCACAATATGTTAATTTCAAAGCAGATTGCAAAATCAGTAATTAATAGGGAGATGAATTATGCATTTAATATATTTTGTACTACTCATTAGTTGTAGTAGGTTTCAAGTACTACTGTATATGTAATTACTTATTACATCCCTGACATGTTGTTATTTTACGATTCCGGGGGAAACAGGAAAAGTTGCCTGTTATTGTTCAATCAGTTTTTTCCCCATCGAATTGACTATTACTATCTATTGGCGTAAAAGGGAAGTCTTGGAACCGAACCCATCAATTTGTCTTTTCTGGAGAAAAGCACAAATCAGAGGTTTCCGTTTCCACTGATCAGTTAGACTGATGCTCAGTGCATTTATTCCGCCTCTACTCATCATGTCTAATTGAATCATCAGCTTGAATGCATGTTGCCAAGTAACAAGTGGTGCTCTTATACCCCTGGAAAGTGATTCGGCGAGAGTCTAGTTACTTCCTTCTTAGGAGACTACCACTTCTCTTCAGAAGCATGACTGTCGTATCAAGTTATTTTCCACAATTCCTGTCTCGGGAAGCCAAAATTGTGTTCCCGAGAAAGCTCTTCGTCAAAAAATAATAGCTAAATTGTTATTTGAAATATATTGCTCCATGCAATGATGGATGCTCCGTATTGCTCAGCTGGGATTTACAAACAGTCCCAAATCCTCAAATAACTCTTGATTTTGCCTTACACCAGCTTATTGCTAGTTCTACAAGTCTTGATGAACAGAGTCTTCCTGTATTTAAAATTTTTTCATATGTTATAATAATTATAATCAATTACTATCACAGGAACCCCCCAACAATGGGAATCCCCAGGGGAATTTGAGCAGAAACCCAAGTTCCAAGAGTAACACTAAGGATGGATCTTTTACAGTTATGAATACAGATGTTCCGACATGCCCAGGAAGCATCCCGGTTCCCATTGAGGAACCTGGGTCTTATCACGGTCCGACCAGCAACTACAGTCCAGCAAATAGTGACAATTACTACTACATGGTCTCGACATCCTTATCCGGGGGGCAGTGTTTTGACAACTTTTACAGTGCAAACTCTACCATTAGTGGCGGGGACTCGGGCCAGTACTAGTGAAAGAACTTTTCCTAAATAAGGCGATTCCTTTGAGTTCATACGGAAGTATTTTAGATCCATATTCATGGAAAAGTACGAGGGGACAAGTGTAACCTTGGCGTGATGAACCACAGAGTTTCCCCCACAGACACAGATGTAATTATTTGATGGTCTTTAATACTTGGAACATGCATCTCCAACCTTATTCATACATATGGTCTCTAGTCTGTAAAAGTGAATAAAGCATTCGCAATTATTATTTTTCGGGTTAGGGCTAGTAGTTATTATTTCAGTCTCTATAAATTCAGAGGTTAATTAGAATCTACATACATTCGCTAATTAAAAAGAGCAAGCGTGTTTATTAATTGTACAAGAATTCCGCTGATACATATGTACATATCCAGAGGATCTTCATTTATCGCATTTGCATGGGAATGTATCCTTACGTGCAAGAAGAGCAGCGTGCATTGAATACAATTATTATTGATTTAATATTTTGCTAAAATCTCACCCAATAACTCTGCTCGTTAAGTCTATGTTTATCCTGTGAATGTGGTAATAATTATAGCAATGAACACACACAACCACTTCTAACCGCGATGGTAAACGCTCGTCAAAATGAATCTTTCCTTATAAATACATTCCAAGGACTAGCAGTTGAAGAACTAAAAAAACGCAAAATTTTATGAGATACATATGTACTTTATAGCACCGTCTAAATCTCCAAGACATAACTTCAAGTGGCTATGATAAGTACTTGATAATCAAACAAAATTAAATGCATGTCTGTACATTCAAAGGGGAAAACTCGAGAGCTTGGATCAATCAAATGTGAAGTCTTGCTTTCTTTTAGTACCTTTTATAAAGACTGTGTTAAGAAATTTCTCAAAAAAATAAATAAAGGAAATAAACAAATCAGGAACCTAGCCATGAAGATTTATTAAGTGCAATCTGGAATCTGTAGTCAGTATTTTAATGGAAATATGTTTGTCTCTACAGTCCAAAGGTGTGGATACTTCCAGTGAGTAGTTATAAAGCAAATGGACGGGAAATATTCCCAACAAGGGAATTTACACAAGGGAAATCAATGAAGGAAAGAATTTTCTCATGATAAAAATGCGAATCAATTAAAATGACTACCTAAACAACGCATTGAGGTGATCAAGTTACAAAATTTGAATGACTTTGAATGTCAGCGATGTCATAAGTAGGTCATAAAATTTTATTTCGTGCATCTTTTTATTTACGTAGAATCATGCGTGTTTGTATAATTGTACACGCTACTACACTGCACGTGTGTGCATAATTGCGTGGAATTGTGTACAGTCTGGGATGAGTTTTGAAAGGGGGAAAAATATTATGACTTGTCTGCAATTTCATACAATCCCAGCCCGTGTCAATACGAGCAGGGCTGACAGATCATAAAGAGAGTAGACTTACTCTTCAGAATAATCAGATCAATTTTCAGATTTGTGCCACAAGGTTGGCAAGAGATTGTCGTTCGTGATCCGGTAGTAATAATATTTTAATTGCCAGAACTATACAGGACTTACCAGCCCATACAAAACCCATCAAGTCATGCACTCCAAACTCCAATTCCAGAGGATTATGTACACAGTTGAGGGAAGAGTGGGAAGCCAACAAAGATCTTAGCAGTAATTATGACACTTTAGTACTGACAATTATAGAATAACTGTGACTTCTACTCCTCAGTTGATGGATAATCAGAGGTAAGTTGAATGCTATCGGAGTTTCTACAGGCAAGAATGTCCCCGTGGGCTTGAAGTATGCACTGACTGAGCAATTCGAAGCCATCAGGCTGTTGTAATTTGTGAGACCATTGCATCTATCCCATTTGCAAAACTTCTACTCGCAAGGCAGGACAGGATTTTTAAATGCGATTTCCACATTAACCTTCACTCCTTTCCAATAGAAGCGTGTTCCTAGTACATAGGGCAGATATTGAAGATACTGTGAGGAGTTGCGGCGGTGTTGGAGGAACTCAGGACCAACAATACAATTCGGTTCCCCCAACTTATTCAGTATAGAGTCTCTTTTCAAGTTTTACTAGTTAGCCAATGTTGAAGTAACTTGTTTTTCAGATTAACAAGTTCATTGTCCATGTAGAAAGCCCCTCATGGCGTGCAGATGATTACAGAACACATATATATCTATATGTAAGTGTGATCATTCAAAAGTCTAAATGGAGTAATTAGTGTACTTCAGTAGCTCATTGACGTCCAATGAGTAAATTTAGTGAAACTATAAAAGACAAGAGGAAAGAAATCAAGATGATGTTGGATTTCAAAGAAACTGGAATATAATAATAGTTGATGTGAAGTTCCTTCATTCGCAAAGTTGACAAGCACTAAGACTTGCTGAGCTTTTAGTTTCCACTGCATTCATCAGTCAGTTTTCAACTAAAAGATATTTTTCCTCATCATGACCAGCACTCCTCAACCCAAAATTTCAGAGCGGTTTCCCAGGGACCCCACACAAGTAAGTTAATTTTCAGTCTGACATAGAAAAGTCCCTTGAAATTCCAAAACCAGGATTCATGCCATCAATAATCAAAATATCATTATATAATTATTCTTGAGACTCTTGGACAAAATAGACCTTCAGGCACAAAACAGGGCAGCATTTTTAATTTTCAATGGAGAGAGATCTAGTATTTGCTGAACTTCAAGGGTAAGATTCTCAGCAAAAACGTTTTCGACATGAATTCTTCCTTCCGTGCAGTAACTTTTAACTTACAATTAAGAATAGTCACTGGACAACTACCTCAGTTTTTATGGCTGTGGTCAGCATTAAATTCTCTCGTATTGAATTTCTCTTTCTCACAATCAGATCGATCAGCATTATCTCAACTAATTGGGAAACGCCGGTTTATGCTAGCAGAGAAATCGATAGGTTTCGTTACTTCTTCCAAGATAAACATGTAGGGACGTATTTAGCTTTATTACAGTACACACTGTTTACAATAACGCCCCTAAAATTAGCCAAATTTATAGTCACATGCCATAATAATTTCATATGTAGAGATATTAACGTGTAGTCTAGGGGTAGGGGAATGTGCCCAATTATTTCGTTCCCACAAATAAACGGGGTGTTTATATCTTATAATGTGGGATTTTAGAGCCAGTGCACACTGTACTCATGCATTCATCAAAATCAACACCGAAACTCGATATCAAGATTTTTGAGGGTAAAATCTTCTCATTAAGGAAAAATGTATTCTCTCTAGTAGAACAGGAGTGGAGAGAAAGGTGAAAGTAGGAAATTTCAAATGTGTGTAAATAAAAAGAGATTTTAATTTGTTCTGATTTTTATTAATACAAGAAAAAAGCTACTATCAGCAGTTACGACGAGCTAATAATTTTGAGAGTTACAATTATTACAGAATATTTTATGCTCATTGATTTTGCAAAGTTTGAAAGTTCGGCAATTGATTTTTTTAACCGGAGATATTGGGTTTATAGTATTAATTACATGTGCATATGATTGCAAATCATATTTGTACAGTCAAGTACGAATCATATGTATTTATGCCAGCTCCAACTTTCACTTCACAAGTTATGATGTGCTTGCGTAACATTGCGTATATGTTTTATGAAGGTTTTAAAATACGAGGACTTTTATCCCTTCCAAACGGTCATCTTTGTATTGACCTGTTTGACTTCAACTGTTGGGTACAATTATACCTTAAATTTATTAAAAACATCTACGTGAAGATCCGATTGCAGAAGATTCACGAAGCTCAGGACGTTTTCCAGTTACTACTCGTTATTTGTATTTACAACACAATTACTCTGTCCAGTCCGGAGTAACTAATAACAAAAGCTCGTCACGAATGGAAAATAACTGGCAAAGCTAAACATCAACGCAAATAAATACATATAAGTTACGTTTTAGCTATGATCTCATTGACTCTAATAAGAGATTCGGACGGCACAGACAACCGCTTTTTAACCTTATTGCCAATTATGCTCCAGTAAAAATAAAAACCTATGAAGGAAATGGAGGAAGGCATCTGTCAAAACTGTCCCTGCACAAAGTCAAACCGGACGGTTTATATTTTCAGAATAGCTCCAAACTTGCTGTCTCCCAGCGAGCTGTTTCTGGTATCTGTCTCAACATCATCCGCAGTGGAACTATGCAGAATCAACCGCCACCTCGGGATCCTGATCTTCAACAAATCCTACGACAAAAACAGCAAAGGTATAGTTAAAGTAATCTCACACTTTTATAACTATTACAGTTAAAGGTCTAAGTTAAGTTAAATTATACAAATCCGAGTAGTACAAAAATAATTTAAGTATAGTTACCCAAGCCTGATATACATACATACATATGTACCTATATGTGTATATATATACCTAGAAACGCAATTACAAAAATATCCATGAAAAAAAAACTATAGGTGCTGTTAAAGTTCACCAGTTCAATTTCTCACTTACCTTGAGCCTTTTTAATGGATCTTCCTGCATTGGAAGTCTCCTTCAAAAACATAAATCCACCCCTTTCCATACAATTCCCGACATTTTCCTCCTTCATACTCTAAGATTTTTACAACTCGACATGTCTATATTAACAAAGCCATTTAAATCCCAGTCATTCAATAAACACGTCGTCGTCTCAATGCCTCAATAAAGAGTACCACATAGTAAGCACAAAATCGGCACGCTCCTGCAAATTGCAGTCGACTATACGACACAAAACATCTTTCCTCCTTTCCCAACATGAAAAATATTCCTCCGTCGCACACTGCCCCAATCACCCCTCCCTCCCAGGTCTAAGATTCTTCCAAGATGCTGTCTCCCTGTAATTATTACTTAATGCCCTTCATACATATTGCCTCCATCCAAACAATAAGTTCCCCACAGGGAGAGTACTAAAATTATTCTACTAAGTCCCCACACATGGTAATCCTCCCAGAGGACAATGCCATAGCCATAGATATGCTACTGTAACTCCGTGAGATTAGCATCCCCATTAAATCTCACCAATTTGGATCTCTCTCTCTCTCTCACTCCACCAACATCCAGTCCCTCCAACAGGATTTTGATTATGCTTGAATTTCCACTTGACGCTAAATAACTTGCGACTATTTAGCTATAATTTCCCCCTCTATCCATATCTCATTCCATAGGCAGTCATGAACATTTACAGTTATTGCCCAATAAATGCTCAACATACAAGTCATCAAATGAGTATACATCACATTCAGCCTCATTTCATTCAGCAATAAGAGAAACACAGGCTCGGTGAAGAGGCAAAATAAACTAAACTATTTTATTTCAAGGTAAAATAGTCCCCATGATTTATACTTCATAAACAACAAGTCAATCCCACCATTTTGCTTGCAGCGTGGAAGTATATTCCATCTCAAATTTTGTTTTTACGTTTAACTCCTTTAGAGACCTCCCGTACCCTATGATTGTTTCCTTTCGAATTTCATTTATTTTATTTTTGTCATTTTAACTTTAATTAAATTTTGACTCAGACCATTTTGTCCTCAGGAAGATATACATCCTACATTGCCTCTTCGCCCAAGATCCCTCATTGAATAAATTGGTTCATTTCATTAAAAACAACTACTTACACTGGTTTCATGAGGGAAGCAATGTGTATGTGTTGTTTTCGTGGAATTAAGCAGGGACTTTTTATTTTAACTGCCTCTGGAAAAAAAAGGTGAGTGATGTAGAGTCATGTCAATGGTTGGGAGTTACCATTACGTTCCTATACCTAACTAACATGGATTTACATGCTCATTATTTACCTCCCACTTGTACCCATGAATTTTTTCAGCTCTCTGATATACCCTCATGTTGAGGAGCTCCACATGGACTGAGATGCTCCCATTGACAAACCCTATTGCTATTTTTCTGCGTTGCTTTTAAAAGATACTTTTTTTAAGATCCCTTTTTATCTGCATGAAGATTTGGACCATCCAATGACAAGCCCTGGGAACACGTATGTGGTAAATGTAATGCTCAAGCATGGCATTGAAGTCTTGTAGTACTAGAGCATTACGTGGAGGAAGGGAAGGGATTTGATTGGTCAGGATCTTGCCGAAATTTCTCCTCGTCCAATCACAGGGGCTGGGGAGGTATTGAGTGGGAACATATCTGTGGAATGGACTTTTGAGAGTGTATTTACTCCTTCCAAGGTTCGTCTTTGGAATGGTAGTCCATGAACGTATTTTTCAATGGTTTCAATTCAATATATACTTACGGGCTCTGTTCTGTTGGTGTGTCGTGTCGTGTGTACTGTGTGTGTTTGTATTGTGAATGTGCATAGGATTTTTTTACTGCTCTTTCGAAGGATATAGGGAAAAATAAACTGGAGATGCATACAAGATGTAAGTATATCATTATAGTTCCCAAAGTGTAGATTATAGTTGCCATGCTAAAAAAGATAAAAGGGAAAAAGTGTTATAAAAATTATAAGTCCGCTCCTGTGTGCTCCTGTTTTTTTTTTTAAAGGAAAAGCCTAAGTCAATTTGATATTTACATCAATTACATGATCTCGAGTGACGAAAGTGGTCATATGTAGGAGAGAGGCAGACAATGTAAACTGTGTACATAAATTAACGTAACCTGTGTTCAAGTTCAAACATTTGTGATTATTAAGTACATTAGGTAAATAATTAATTCTGTCCTGGTGTGAGATCGGGAGTACTATCAATCATTTTATTATTTACAATTATTATTGATTAGGGATCAGTGGGCTCGGGGCTGGTGGATAAATTTGAATGATTGGGGATTCGATTTTTTGTTTTGTTTCATTTCTGGGAATTATACAAGGATTATAATAAGATAAATTACAATAATATAATAGGAAAGAATTGGGGGAGAATTCCAATCATTTGTGTCCTATTGGAGTATTTTTTTTTTATCTTTCCGTATGCTGTGAATGTAAGTTTTGTTTTTTTTTGGTATTCAGATGGATTTTGAAGGGTGTTAGTTGTAGTTGTGGGTATTTGTTGACAGATGATAAAAAAAAGGATTGTGGGGAAATAATTGATATTGAGAGGGCAATTCTTGGGGCTTTTGAAAGAGAGGGTTGTTTGGTGAGGATTTTGAAGGCGTTTCTTGGGAGGTGAATTGTTGATGAGGATTTGGTGGGGATTGTGGTGATGTGGTGAGGGTAATTAGGGGAGTTAGTAATTTGTGAATTTTTACGGGAGTAATAATAATAGTAAAAGTGTTGTTTTATTTTGGGTAGTGCCCGAGACAAATTAGTTAAGGACATGGCAGAGAGACACCCAAATGGGAGTTCTTCACAAATTGGCCCTCATGTCATCTCGTCAACTGCGGGAGTGTCGAAGATGGCCACCGATGGAAATGCAGTGTCTTTGAATCCGTTGACGCCGTCCGGTTCGGCTACTTCTATTGTCCATCCTATGGTCAAGATTGGTCATTATGTACTTGGCGAGACTCTGGGTCTGGGTACCTTCGGGAAAGTCAAAAGTAAATTGAGTTTTTAATTTGTTGGAAATGGCATGAGTAGTTCGTTCTGACTGGGTTATATGTTTTCTTGTGTAGTTGGCATGCATGAGGGTGTGGAATGAACCGAAAGCTGAAAAAGAACAGCATTCTGGAGGCTTGTCATTTACTTCATGGTCACGAGTGTGGAGTAATGATTTATGGAGGAGAATTTACTTCGTCAGTTTAAATGGGCTGACAGAGGTTTGGTATGTCATGAACAAAGAGAGAAAAAAAGCAAAAGTGAGAATGGAGCTTGATGTAGCGATAGGATTTTTCTTGAGGATTTTATTCATACCTTGAGTTAGTTTACATTTAGACAATAATCGTTCGTCAAATTTTCAGTTGTGGCTTGGGGTCGAAGGTTAGAAAATGTCTTTATTGACCTTGCGGTATGGAATTAAGTTACGAAAACTGTCTTCGTCGTAGCAAGAGTTGAAATGGCTTATTACAGCTATTGTTAAATTCTTTTGTACCATACATACCAGTAAAACTTTTACTTTATGACTCAGAAATGCTTTGAGTCGTTTCGTTGAAGAGAAGGGAATTCAAATACTTTCGGTGTTCGACTGTCCGCAGGTGTACGTAATTCGTATTATTGGAAAATCTTTCTGCTGTTTGTCTGGTGTTCTGATGTTATGAATGTGTATGTACTTACAAATATGGGGTTGTTTTTTATTTCAGTTGGAGAACATCAATTAACAGGACATAAAGTTGCTGTGAAGATTCTCAACCGGCAGAAAATTAAGAGCCTTGATGTTGTCGGGAAAATTCGTCGGGAGATACAAAACTTAAAGCTCTTTCGACACCCTCACATTATTAAATTGTAATTATTGGACTTGTATAATTTCTTAAATTCCTCTTAGCTTTATTCCATTAGTTTGTGCAGCTATTCTTCAAACAAAGGTCAAATACGTAGTTTTTTTAAATATCGGAATGAAAAGTTTAGGTAGGGACGACTAATCCCTCGAGACAGGGTGAAAATTTCTAAGGATGTGTGCTGAGCAGTGTTTTAATTTGTTGCAGGTACCAAGTCATAAGTACGCCGACAGATATATTTATGATCATGGAGTACGTGTCTGGTGGGGAGTTATTTGACTACATCGTGAAGCATGGAAAAGTACTACTAAATATGACATGAAAGTTGCTAAATAACATTTAAGAACACTGGTTGAGTTTCCTATTAACCATATTTTTACAGTTAAAGGAACACGAAGCCAGGCGTTTCTTTCAGCAGATCATCTCGGGAGTAGATTATTGCCATAGGCATATGATAGTTCACAGAGACTTAAAACCTGAGAATCTGTTACTGGATCACAATCTTCACGTAAAAATTGCCGACTTTGGTAAGTTAGTTTTTTTACTCCTACCGAAGTCCTAATCAATGTAAAGAAATTATCAAGGTTTATGAAATAACAGGTTTATCGAACATGATGATGGACGGGGATTTCCTTCGCACCAGCTGTGGCTCTCCGAACTATGCCGCCCCAGAAGTAATTTCGGGGAAACTGTATGCTGGTCCGGAAGTCGATATTTGGTCTTGTGGTGTTATTCTGTATGCGCTGTTATGTGGTACTCTCCCCTTCGATGATGAGCATGTGCCGACCCTTTTTCGAAAGATTAAATGTTAGTGAATATTAATTCACTATGTTGAGGATTTATACCGAGACTGCAAAAACACAATTAATTTTTACTTTTATTGGATTTAGCTGGAGTCTTCCCGGTACCCGACTACTTGAATAAAACTGTGGTTGGCCTTCTGTGTCATATGTTACAGGTTGATCCGATGAAAAGGGCGACTATCGAGGAAGTCAAGTAAATTCACAATCATTGCTTTGACTTTGAATAATCTTTCCAAAGTTCCCTATTACCTATTATTTAACTAAAATTTCTTAATTTGAATGTAGGAAACATGATTGGTTCCAAAAAGAACTTCCAGCGTATTTATTTCCATCGCCTGTTGACCAAGACACATCTGTTATTGAGCCTGACGCGGTGTCTGAAGTTTGTGAGGTACATCCTATTGTATTCAATTCTGACTAACCGATATCATTTTAGTAGTTCGTATGCAAAAATATATCAAGGGATGTAAATTAGGATATGGATTATCTATTGTGATTTTTTTTTCAAAAAGTTGTTAATTTTCATAGATACTTGATCTCCCATAGGGTACCATGGAAGTTTGGGTTTCATGATAGGTGAATACTGTACTCTAGAAGTATTTCATAGGGATAAATTTATCATTTCTAGAAGTTTGGAGTGAAAGAGGATGAAGTTCATGCTGCTCTATTGAGTGGAGATCCCCATGATCAGTTGGGAATCGCATATCATCTGATAATCGACAATCGAAGAATTGCTGATGAGGCCGCCAAAGCGGAGCTTAAAGATTTTTATGTTGCTAGCAGTCCTCCACCAGCGGTAATTCCTTCTGATGGAATTCATAGCCCAGTGCGACCCCACCCAGAAAGAATCGCCCGTAAGCTCAACAGCACTTTATTAAGTAATTTAAAGGAAAATTGTGAAGCACATAAGGAGATAATTTATAGCTTTGTTTTGTTGTGACATTCAAAGCTTTGAGAGAAAGAGTCATAACGTCAACTTCAACTGCTACTGGAAACAATCTGGATCGTCATAAAAGTAGCGGTGTCAAAAGAGCCAAATGGCATTTAGGAATTCGATCCCAAAGTAAGCCCCACGATATAATGAATGAGGTCTACAGAGCTATGAAAACACTTGACTTCGTAAGTTTCTCCAAAGTACTGGTATTTTATATTTATTTAAGTTTATATTCATACGTCGTACAAATGTGTAATGTTTGAATTATTTCTTCAACAAAGGAGTGGAAAATTGTCAATCCCTACCATGTACGAGTGCGTCGAAGGAGCTCTAATGAAAATAAACACGCCAAAATGTCACTACAACTTTATCAAGTCGACTATAAGAGTTACTTGCTAGATTTCAAAAGCATTGGCTGTGAAGAGCAAGAAAACGCTCCCGTAGCAACTAATAGTAAGTCTGTACTTAATGAAGTGTAATTACATTTAGTACGAGTATTAATCAATTTATTGTGTAAACATTTATATGCCCGTTATTTAATTCTTTCTCAAGGTGCCGAAGTTCTAAATACGCTATCTAGTACAGGAAGTAGTCATCACACCATGGAATTTTTCGAGATGTGTGCTGCTCTCATCACGCAGTTGGCTCGATAAAAATTGAACTTCGTGGATTTTTTTTATTGAGGAAGCTGGTAGAAATTCTTTTCGTAGTTGAAATTGTTAGTCCTTGCTCTTACACATCTACTTTATGTTCTATGTTTATTTTGACTGGACAAGTAAGTTTAATTCTGTATAATTATACAGTATACAGATGAATGCTGTCTTTATAAGTTGGCCAGATTGTCGAATATGAGTACCTGATTGGGAATACCATTTGAACCAGCGGTGTATAAGTTCTGTCAGTAGGACCATACATAGGACATCACTGATTGGCCCCTCCCCGTAATTGGAAAGTTAATTTGCCACTGTTAAATACTTTCCTAATAAATGATTATCATACTTCGAGTTCTGCTGGAATTTTGATAAATGGAATTAAGTTAACGTGTTTGGAAGGACTTGATTTTTCCTACCAAATTTCGAAACTTGATACCAAGGCCATCTGCTTTCGTTTTGAATGTGGATATTTCTATACCGTCGCAGAAGTCAATATGTTTTAAATTTGAATCCCCCGAATGCCTTTGCCCAAGCGTTTGGTAATCATAGCAACGAAACTAATAAACGAGTGCCAGTTAATGAAAAACCGATGGACAATTTAATCAAGCTGTTCATGGTGTTTCTCATTGAACTTAAAGTAATCCGCATATTCGCGCTCTTATTTCTTAATAATCGTTATATTTCATGATTGTTTGTGTATTTTCTCCAATATCCAAATATCCAGTGGTTTAATTTTAGGAATTTTATGTATAGATTAAGTGCCGTGATAATGATCTTAGCAATTAGAGCAAAAAGAATGCAATAGAAATCGACTGGATGTTGATGGTAATTATTTAGGTGCATTAATAAAGTTATTAAACTAGAGGCCATAAATTAAGGTTCGAATTAAGCCCCTCGACGCAAACCAAGTTTCTATTTACATGCAAAGCATTTATTATTTCAAAAGTGCTTTCAATGTATTCTATAGTCAGTCGGAATTTATACATCCTCGTGACTTAATGACCAAACAAACGTTCATGACAGAAAACTTTTTCGAATGTTAATTGTATAGTTAAATGAAACTTGGAATCGAACAAGCTGAGCTAGACGAAGTCTGGGTTTAGGGAAAGCTCAAAGAGTAAACGCAACTACAAGTTCCTTAATTTGAGAGTAATCACGGCATTCTAAGTTTGTGCTTATTGGTATGTTATGTAAATAGTAACATCATGTAATTGCATCGCTTTAGCCAATGTAGATGTTAAGACACAAAAAAACGCAGGTCTGTTAATATTTATTTGAGATGCAAAGATGAAAAAATTAAGTCAGAAATAATAAATGTCCTGTCGAAAGCTGATTGATATTTGTTTTCTTATTTTTAACCAGCTCCAACTTTCACATGTAATTCCTATGAGGACATCACTAGCGTGGGAAACGTACAAGCACATAAAAATTACTACAAAGTAGCCTCAAAACTCTCCTGGTCGCAGGGGCAGAATATTGATTTAATGATTATAAAGCTCTTTCGAAAGCCCATCAAATCTCTGGAAATGAGCTTCAAAGCTTTGCCTACCGTGTGGTCTATTGAAAATAAAAAAAGAATTCATCTCCCCGGCCGCTCCTCCTGCTGTCTAGATCACTTATTAGGATGCCATACTTGACTTAATGTCAACGAGATAATTTAAATTAGTTATTTCCTCTCTAACTGGATCTTACGGGCTATGATCGGAGAAAATATTTTACGGCACCCCACATAAATGTCCGGAATGATTATTACAATACCAAATTCTGACATCAGTAGGGTCTGACGAGCATTCAATACCACTCATGGAATATAAACTTGCTGAGAGAACCCTCATTTCCGGAGAATTAATTAATGTAAGGAACAATTCTGCTGGAAACATTGTTGTTCATTAACCAACATAATTTGAATTCTTATCAGTATCATGTCAGTATTAGTCCGACGTGACGTTTGTCCTTCATTTCATTTTTTCTAATAATTCTAAGACTCTTCTTGAGAGTCAAAATTAAAGAATTAATATGAAAAAATTAATTATGAAAATACAGGCAAAATTATTTAAAATTAGTTAGACATTTTAAAATGGATCCTTCCGTATTTGATTCCAAGAACAAAATATTAAAATGAGAGTGATGGAATATTTAATTTTTAAACGACCATTTACGGACGCATTTTAAGAAACAAATTCGCTACCATTAATATTTTAAGGGAGGTGAGTCTCTGGGAGGGGGAGTGTGCTCTTTTATGACCACTACCAAAGACGGATGGGGCATCATGATTAAACGGGACATACATTCGTAAGTCAAGAACGGTTAAACGCTGGTTCGTAGCCCGTGAGACTTTATTTTTCCATACACTCACTCGTCCACATACTGACGTAAAGTATACACAGTCTATGTACATGGTTACGGATGAACCTCGCGCTCGTCGCCGCTCACAGACTCTACTGCTCAAAGTGACCGAGTGGCAAGCTACGTATGTAGTATGTGGTCGTGGTGTGTATACATTGCACAAGAACCTGCAGTCCTGAATAAAGTCCTCATATTCCTCAAACGGCTCGACTATACTGCAGGTGGAAATATATGAAGACCTACTGCAAACATTGAAGGCCTTCTCTGTCAGGCTTCTCTGCTTTCTTAATCTGGAGACCCTATACACACCATGCTAAAACATAGGGACTTCAACAAACTAATATACATAACTAATTTCAAGTGCCTGCATTGGGGGCAAAGGGCATGACCCTAGCCTGTGTTATTGTTCTGTTCCCTAATAATTCATTCACATTCTTTTCCCCCTAGCTCATAAGCCACAGAATTAACTTGATGTTTCCTGATTAGGAGAATTGGTCTAACCACGTATCTGGTATGATTTGTCCTCTTGAAAGTCGGGCATTGATATCAGAATCCAAGACATTGGAGAGGGGTGTATCCAAGGGACTATATTAATGTAGCAAAGAGGCTATTTTATTATCGTTTGCGAGTATTTGAAGCACTTCTTGCCTCAAACTTCTCAGCGGATCTTTGGTGGAGGCCCTTTCTTGAGCTCAAGGTAAACGAATTTATAAATGACGCCTTAAGCTGCTGTCAAATTGTGTAAGAAACAGAAAACCTTCTCCAGATTTGCTTCTTCCGACCAATTTAGTCATGTTGTCTAATCCCAGTGATCTCACATCCCTTCAAAGAAACAAGTTTTGAATAAATCTCTGTGTTAATGCCCGCGCGCCACAAAATTTTAGGAATTTCTGAGTATAGCAGACCCATTTGCAAGGGTTTGTTCAAGACATTCGTTCAATATTTCCCAGGTTGTTTGCTACCCTAAGATTCAACATACTCAGGCACTTCGAAATCATTTACAAGCCTTTACTTCCTGTCTCATCGCCCTAACATTAAATTTCCCCCCCCCCTGAGATACTATCCCCAGGTTTTTTGTTTGCCGTTCAAATCCGTAGTATTTTTTCCCTAGAATTCCACAAAATCTCAGGATAAGTTCCTATTTTCTTTCCTAAATTACTCCCTATTTCTAACGATGCTCGCTATTTTTGATTCATGGGGTTATCAATGTACATCCCATGGGCTTGACTATTCCAGTTATTCTAATTCACTTCTAAAAATTTGAAGTTTGCAATTTACTTGCTCTGTTAATTTTAGCGAAACAATTCGTTCGGTAATTATCCCAATTTCCTAGCAATGCAATCCATCGCTTATGATGATATAATAAAACACAGGTTTAAGTAAAGGAAAAAATAAAGTCTCTTATATAAACATATATAGAGTCAGTCCCATAGTAAGTACCAGGATTTCTTATGCACTCAGTCCTTTGAAGTCCCGTAGGAGAGGGATCACAATCAGAGGATTGGAGCATCTATGCGCTCTATCCATATGGCAACTGTGGCTGACGTTATTAAAGGGTTACTCTCGTTGTAGGGTCTCAGGCAGCTTCCACTCGTGGCGGAGTCCAACCTTCAAATGAGCTATTCAGCTGTGAATCCCTTTCGTATCAACTTATCCTTTTCGTATAATTACATATACAATTTCTTTGGGTTATAGACTCTATATAATATATATAGTAAATAGTTTTAAACAACTACTATTTATTGACGAACGTGTGTGCGTACGGATAAACAAACAAGTCTCAAGTATATGTATTTATGTTGTTGACATATAGAATTTTGTAAGTCGAATCTCTCCAATAGAGTCAACTTCAAAATTAGAGTTGGTCATCATGAGTTGAGTTAAGCGTAAGTCGAAGATATTCTTGTGTTCCTTCTTAATAGTTCCTTATAATTATTATATATTCTATTTGACTTTAATAATATTTCACATGTAAGTGTGAGGGATGATTTCCTTCGTAATGATACACGACAAGGGATCCTTTGATTCCTGAATGGACTGACGGATATTTCGGCATTTTTGTTTTAATTTAAATCAAATCAAGAATGTAAACAAGAGGAAGGGATCAACGGTAAATTGTTCAGTAGTCATTGGGTAACAGGGATTCCGGTCTCCTCCAGTATGTCCCAGTGCTCAGGTGTATAGGCCTGATGTAGCAGGATAGTGATCATTGTATGTAATAATTGTGTAACTGTATTTATATTAGTTCTATAATATGACCCTATATTGTAGCATTGACTCACAAATTACAAGGAATTATTTTTACAGACAGAAATAAGAATTAGGAGTACGATCGAAACTGCGGGAAGTCGGAGGGGATTTAGGAACTGGGAAGAGGTATATCAGTGGTGGATGTTTTGGAGGGGAAATGTTGATATGTATTTGATTCGTTGGGATGAATTGATAGGATCTGCGATGTAGATGTTCTGTAGAAGTACGGTCGGGGAAGGGTCGGAAGTTTGTGATGATGGGACAGTGTGTGAACCTTACCTGTGGTTGACGACGTGACATAATTTCAGTTTGAGGAGTAGGTACATTTTTAGTGTGATGTCGAGTATGTGACTCTTTTGTTGTGTGTTTTGTCAGCGTTGTGGTTGTTGTGTTGCCTGTTAGGTTTTTGAGATGACATGGGTTTGACAATGGGGGATGATTTGATGCGGTGGGGAGTTTTTGAAAGGGTTTGAGTGACCTGGTAGATAGGAGACTGGGAACAGCATTTAGAAGAAGCCAAGTCCTGGGGGGAAGGGTTCCATGATTTATTTAATAATTGAAATGAATGGGTAGACTCGTTTGTGAGGGTTCTATGGGTCGGATCGGAAAGACATGTGCCGTTTGCATTCTTGGAGAGAGAGAGAGAGAGCGGGCGCATTGATTTTAATGTTTACACTAATAATGTAATTGTGGGTTGCAGGTGTTGAAATTATAATGGTTTGGAATTCTGTAGTGTTTTAGAATGTCGAGAAATATGGACATCGATCCACATGTTGAGGAACGCACTCTAGGAATGTGATAAGTTTGATGGGAGTAAATTGGAGCTGGATTCTGGTTTGATTAGGTAATACGAATGATTGTTATGAATTTGAACTGATTTAGTAGGCAGAGTGAGGAGGTGTCTGGATGGCGTTGAATGATTCTTTCTGGATGTCTTATTAGTGTGTGTATTTTGTGATTGTTTGTGATTGCAGATAGTGTCAACTGGCTTATGATTAGGATCGTAGTAGTACACAATGGAAGCCAAAACAGATGCACAGCGAATTGGTGTGGAGCTGCAGAATTTGTTGAAAATTCCACCCATAACTAAAGTCAACTCAGGAAGAGCGAACTCAAATTCAGGTAGTTGAAATTAATTGACTTAATAAATGAAAAGTATTGTGAGAGTTTTCGGGAACACTCTTTATTTCAGACCATTTTGGAATTTTACACATTGAGAAAATGATTTTAACTCAAGACAATAAGGGAGCTACGAAAAAGAATGTTTTGATTGGACGAGCTGGAAATACGGAGAAAGAAAGATCTGCGGAATCTGTGCCTCCGAATGTCCAGATTTTAAAAAATCCAGAAGGATCCGCAAGTCATAGCAAAGCCTCAGGTGACTCGCCAAGAGTCTCTGATGTGGAAAGTTTACGCAAAGCAATACTTCCGCATTGTAATGCCAAATCCAATAACTCGTCGGAAGATACAACACTTGTGTATACATTGAAGAGACCTGAATGTCCCAGAGATCTCCAACTGGAGGCGGATGCTCTTTTGGAATATGCAAATAAAGAGCGTAATGGAGGTCAAATAAATCCATCATTGAAGAATCTTTTATCTGAGCATTACGTGGATTTACTCAGCAAAGTAAGAATTTGTAGGTTCTTGGTTGTTTTTAAAGATGTGTAAACTAGTATTTCCAATTTTGCTCAATTTGATTGATTAGAAATCGTCCAAATTTCCTAAAGCGAAATATTTTTGTGGACATTGTAATTACCATATGGACACAATCAGCGCTTGCGTTTCACACATAATGGGAATTCGGCATACCTCATTTGAACAGGTGAATTTTGCGTATCTTGTAAATTAATGGTAGCTTACTGTACTCTACTGTCACATTGCTTCAAAGTAGTATGTGTCATAGACAAACAATTATTATTATACATTGTGTATTTATACCCTGTAGATGAGAAAATTGGAGTATACCCTAGTACACATCCCGAATCCTTCCCAAGAGCACAGCTCCAGCCTTGGTCTGTTTTTAACTAGTGTTATGAACCAGTACGGAATATCAGATGTGGAAATGGAACGTCGGAGGCAGTATATAAATGGACTGAATCGGGAATTGCAGTTAGCTAATTTAGGTCTAACCAAGACAACTTTTTTCAATGTCTTTTGTAACTGAAGAAGTTTGTACTTATTGCTGATCTGATTATTTTAGGATGCTCACTGAACTTGTATGGCTCATCTCGCACCGGTCTTGGTTTTAAGGATTCCGATATTAATGTGAATGTTATTGTTAGTGATGACAGTGAATTATTTCCAAATTCTCCACCCAAATCTTCTAATGCTATTGCTGCAGAAAATTCTGATATGCTTCAGAAGTTGTTCCTGTTTTTCCAGCGCCGCCAGGGTTCATCGTAAGTACGATTTTTGCAGTAGTAATGCACGCTAACATCGTGCAGGTTAGTTGCTGTTGAATTATTATGCGTATTTTTGATAATCTGCACATTATAACCTAAAAATTTCCCATCGACAAAAACAGGGAAGTGAAGAAATTGGTTTCATCGAAATCTGCAAAAATACAGTTTAGAGAATCTGGCAACCTTTGCGAAGTGGTTCTAAGCATGAACAACAACGCTGGTGTTGAAACCGCAACATTGTTTGCTGAGTACTGCAAACTGAGTCCCTTAGTTCGGTTATTGACTTTGGGTTTTCGAGTATGGGCCAAGGTAAGACTTGATTTCATTTTTTTTACTCCTGTTTATCCAACGTTGGCTTGAACTAATTCATTTTGTTTCTTCAGTACTGTGAAATTGACAATCAAGATAAAGGTTGCTTACCACCTCATTCTTATGCTATAATGGTGATACACTATCTCCAGCAGAAAGATCTGCTGCCTAATCTGCACGTTATGAACGAGAATTGCAATAAAATGGATGCAGCTGAAAAAGACAGACGATCGTTTGCAAGTAAGTATATATCCTGTTTAGGCCAATCAAAATAAACCGAGAAACTTTGAACATAGCATCGTATTGTTACACAGCTGCTGAGGAAGCCTCTTCCTATTGGAAAAGCTGTACACCTATGAACTTGGGCTACCATTGGCTTAAAATGCTCTGTTTTTACGCTATCGAATTCAACTATAAAGAGTCAGTAATTTCTGTATCACACCAAAATGTTTTACGAGCCGAAAAATACTGGAACAGGAAAATATCAATTGAAGGTGCGAAAAGTTGCTGCTTATAGAATTTTTAAAAAATTTCATATAAATTTCTCGTTCTTAAAGATATGCAGAAACGTTATACACTAATAAATTTGATTGCAGATCCCGTGATTCCAAAATCGAATCTGTCACGCTGTATGAGCAATAATAGAATGTGTGATTACATCCTTGAGCGATTAAAATTTACCTACTTGTATTTCGGTATCCCGAGGACTATTCGCGGTCCGCTGTATGATGGGATAGTTTGTCCCGAAAATGCATGTCTTTGCGTACCTCAGGTTTTTCATCGTGTGAAACGAGTAGCAAACTCAGTATCTCATTCGCTTCGGCAACCTGCTGAAAATGTGACGAATCGCAAGTGGGACCCTGTTAGTCTAACTGATGAAGTCCGTACCGTAATATGGGCTGGAAAAGTAGATTTTCCTGCTTTTGAGCTCGCAGTAATTAAATTGCGTGTACATGAATATGCGGACAATGATCATAAAAATAGGACTGATATTCTGGTCGATGACGTAGTTGCTGCGGACAATATTTTTCCTGAATGGCTGTATGATTACAGATTTGATACGGAGATTCTTCAAAATGGACTGGTTTGTAACTAGAGATAATGGCGATTTGTAACTAATTATAGTTCTTAAGTTTTCCCATATTGATGAACATTTTGTGCGATAGAAACCACCAATTGTGTGTAAAAGTTGTGGTGCTGAAGGACATTTCAGATCAGATTGTCCAGATGAGATATTGCCCGTTTTAAGGCCAGTAATGAATGCTACTCCATCAGCATTACGTCTTCTGAATGATGTCTTGATCAGGAATCATGGTTAGTTATTAGTATAAGCTATTAGCATAAATGATTAAATTATTTAGATTCTAGATACTTTAATGTTGTGATTCATTCATAACTCCGGCTTTTGTTTATGTCTAGATAAAGAAGCGCTTAATAGTTATGATGTCGATGTCCGCACAAAAATTGTTGAAGAGTTGGAATCTGCATTGTTACCTATTTATCCAGATGCCATTCTTACCATGTTTGGCTCTACTCACAACGGTTTTGGTGTTCATATGTCAGATGTAGATGTTTGTCTGACGTTCCGGAATAAATCGTCATTGAAGGTAAAATTAGTTTTTTCTTACCAAATTTTAAGATGGTTGATATTTGCCATGTATAAGGAATGTAAAATTGTAATGAAATTATAGATGGAGGAATTGGTGGGAGATGAAGAAACTAACGCAATAGTTATACTGAGAACGATTGTGGAAAGACTGAAGTCAACTGGATTTCTGCAGGAAGTATTAGCCATTCCGTCCGCAAAAGTTCCTATTGTCAAGTTTCGACATCGTTCCTCGTGTTTGGAAGGTGACATAAGTCTCTACAATACCCTGGCAATGTATAATACCAAGTTACTTCGAACATACGCTGAAATGGATCCGAGAGTAAAGGTATGGATTTGACTTAAGACACAAGGTTTATTATTAGTTTGAGAAATATTAGAATTCGAATTGCAGCGTAAAGTTACTCTTTTCAGATAATTGGATGCTTTCTGAAAAAGCTTACAAAGTTGTGCGACATCAGTGATGCATCCCGAGGGAGTCTGTCATCGTACGGTTACGTCCTTATGGCTATTCATTATTTTCAGCACACACCCGTTCCAGTTTTACCTGTTCTTCAAGAGGTCCTTTGCATACTTGAAACTTTGGAAATTATTGGGAGTCTTTAATGTGACTTATGACTGATGTTTATTACTTTTGTTTCTTTATAGCTATGCCGTGATACTCTCCCACCTATAATTGTTGATGGATGTGACGTACAGTATTTCAAAGACATACAGAACATGGTTGGTATTTCGAATGATTTTATGTGACTTTAAAATTCATTTCCTGTATTGTGTCTTGCATCAAAGAATTTTTTAAAATTATATTTCTAGAAGTTTGTTTGGCCCTACTACGGCAAAAATCGTCAGTCCCTCGCAGAACTGTGGCTCGGTTTTCTGAATTACTACACTGAAACCTTTAATTTTGAAGAGCATGTGGTAACGATCAGTCAGTACAATACACTTACTCGGGTATACAAATTTTGGCTCACAGACGCCCTAGCAATTGAGGATCCTTTTGATCGTACTCATAATCTTGGTGCTGGTCTTTCACGTAGGAGTAAGTAAATTTTCACTTCATGATGTACCAGCGGATTATTTTTATTTGAATTAATAAATATTATTGTTGTATTCTAGTGAGTATCCATATCTTGAAAAGTTTCCATCATCTCAGACAAGTATTTCACGCAGCTTACGATGCAAATATGCTGAGGAAGCACAAGGATTGGCTGGTAAGTTCGATTATTAGCTATGATTCAAATCATCGTTCATACTTGTATTAGAGTTTACGTAAATCAAGTTTAGTTGCAAACCTAAATTAAGTTAATTTTCAACCAGCAAGCACACATCGAGAGCAAACTTCGCATCCACGAACCTAACATGTTGTATCAGTTAATCTTTTTTAATGTTAAAGTTGTTTGAATGACTTTCCTGTTTTGACAGAGTTTCTTCACGGATCCTAAATTACTTCAGAACGGGAATCCTCCACTTGATCGTCAGTGTCGTATTTGCCATAAAATTGGTCATATAGCCAGAAATTGTACGCAAAATGACAAGAGTGAAGAAGTTCCTGTTGTTAAAAGGGAAGATAAACCGCCAACTCTAATGGAAGTGATTGAACAGGTACAGGGGAATCGTCGTCCACCGAACGTAACAAGATCTGTAGAAGAAACTTTAACCAGCCAAGGTTGTTTTGAATCAGTTCGACCAGGTGGTCCAAATATTATTTTGCGACCAGGAGTTGTTAGGAAACAGTCTCCGGTCTGTACACCTCCTCAAGATCCGGCGTTTCCTAGTTAGTTCTAACTTTTACAACATCATGTAATGCAGCTATTCGTTAGAGCTTTTCATGTAGATTGCTTATTGGTGGCTAAGGCTAATTATTCTGTAATTTAAATACTGTCTTTCTCCTTCTTGTCGGTGTAGTATATATTCATTATCAATGAATCCATGTTTCCTTTTATACTCACTTAAATTTGTTGTCGCAATTATATTCATCCATATTTCCCAAGCATAGGTAACTTGTAAGGAAAGCATCCTTGAAAAAAACGCTCGTTTGATTTAAATTTCCTTAAAAAAATTATGTGGCGTGTGTGACTTTCACATGGCTGAGAAAGTTTTCATCGTATTTGCTTAAAATTTAAGTATTTAAATGAACTGCTTTCCGTACTGTCTTCACTAAAATGGTTATACCGTCTGGATATAATTGGTCACTATGTAAGGTAGGGAACGAAAAGTTTACATTTCTCGTGTTAAAATGTCATCCTCAACCCATATAAATATAGTGCAACATAGGCTCACCTTGGTCGGCATCACGGCGTTAAGGTATAGGATGTTGTTTTAGTGCTTTTTAAGGCTGGATCGTGTAATTTTGTATCGCTTTGGACGTACTTTCGGGCATCTTATTATGGTTATCGGTCTCTGTAGCATGTACTGCTTAAATGCGAACGCTTGAGAAGTAGCTTTATTCTCATTAGACCTTCGCAGAATTCTTGAAGCAGTTCAAGCGTATTGGGCATGTTTAAATGCTCAGGTCATAGACAATAAACTTTGAAAAAATGTTTGCAGAGTTTTTTGGAGATGTTAAACAGCCAAACCCTGATGATGAGGTTTTATATCGTATGATAAACAGCAGTGATGAAAGTAAAACTCCTGGAGTGGAATTTCTTTTTCCTGGTGAATTATCTCGAACAGATGGAAATATGGAGCAAGTCAAGTTGGCTAATACTCTGGAGAGCCTAATTCTAAATGCTGGAGAAGCGTACTACAACTCAACACATCCTAACATTCCTTACCATAACAATTTGCCAGGAAATTTTAGTGATTCCAATATAACCCGTGTGAGGGTCGTTGATGCTCCTGTGCATCATAATCATGGTGTGACATTCATGGGACCGCCAGCATTCCAACCTGTTAGCATACATTACATGGGAAATCCGAATTTAGGAATGCAAACCGTGACGCCACCCCCACCTGGATTTGCTCCGTTACCAACCTTGCCAATAGTGAGTCATCCTACGTACATTCATCCTCATGCGATCCCAAGTCATCCGTTTCCCGTTAATATTTACCCGATTCCGATGATGAGCGCGTCCCATCATCCTGAAGCTCCTCATCCTGGACAAGCTCATATGCACCCCTTCCCGATGTTTACATCAGCTATGGGACCATTAATTCGTACACGGTCAGACTCAGCGTCTTCTATGCCAAACGGAGACACGACAACGCTTGGGCAGCATGGATCTCCTCCGCTTATGAATGGTTTCCAGTCAGATTCCGACAGGGTTTGTCTTTCTGCAATTACATCCCTATCACCAGCTATGACAAGTTACACTTACCCCGAAGTTGTACAGTATCCCAGAGTGAATGATAAGTAAACACTAGGATTTGAACAGCTAAAGTTCTCCTTTTACTACTTAATGCTGGAGGTAGATGAAAACCTAATAATTCATTATCTATAAAATGATAGTTTCTGTTTCATGATATTCGTGCGCACCGAGTGTGTGTTAAGATTGCTACCACTATGATAGCCATTATTTTTAAAGGCGGCTTCAAATATAAATGTTTTCGTACAATATACTGACTCTGTCATACATATTCCTACATAAATATATACTTATGTATCTGTGTACACCATTACGCGAATATATTTAGCTAGTGTGTATGTATATGAACTACTATACGAAGTTTAAAAACTTTTATTGTATGTACTTTTAAATCTCAAACTTATATAGTGACATATTCTGGTTTTAATATTTATAGATACATTATTTTTGTTTTAACTAATCCAAGGGTAATCGTTTTTTTGTAGTTTGGATTTGTTATGTACTGACGGTGTTTAAATGATTAAATGACAAGAGAAAATGTCAGTATCGGCAGATGGTTTGGAAAATTCTTAGGTTTTTATTATCACGTTATTTTTGGTTTACCTTTGAAACATCGTTATCGTACATGGTATTTATAAGACTTTAGTACAATTGTATGACAATACTGACGGATTCAATGCACTTCCAGCAGGCTAGCAAGTGCTTACTGATTAAATAACTATGGTACTGAAAATATTAGCATCTCGGTTTTGTATCATCAACATTTGGTTCGACTCAATTCGTTGGACGTAATGAAGTTTGCCTCTACATCATCTCTATATTACTCGTACATAGAGAGTGTAAATGGACATGTATACTTGTGTACAGCAGTACAATAGTAGTCAATTGGAAAGCAATTATTGTGCTGTGATTCGTGTAATTAATTATATAAATCCCAGTGTCTAAACAAGTTCTGCACACATATTTGCTCCTGTGTTCCGAAGGGGAAAGCCGTGTTTTGCAAGGTTGTCAATCATTATTTTCCGACCTGAATTTAATTTGAGTCAGCTTTCGTAATAGTGACCTCAATAGGGACTAGAATTCCATTCTTGTATCGATCCACCAATCCGTTCAGTACAAGCATCATTTTACTCAATGTCCCTTCATTCAGCTTCCGGGGTTTGCCTAAAAAGGTGGTCAGATTAAATTAACATCAAGGAAACCATGCTCGAGCACCATCAAATTAGGTCAGGTTTTTTAACACTATAGCTTTTACCTTTTTCGTGATTGGTGGTATGGAAACCTAAGTACACTTTGGCTGTTTTTGTGCTGGGAACAATTCGATGAGTCAAAGAAGCCCCAATCCTTCTTAGTATGACCTCTAAATGATGCTCCTCTGGATCTAAATTGGCTACAAAATGCAAAAGGTAATCGAGAGTGGACGCACTTTCTGGAGGTAGGCGGCGGAGGGTCTCTTGTATATTGTGAGCATGAAGAACCACATTTGTAAGCTCCTCTGGACCAAGTATAGGGCTTTTCAGATGCTCCATCCAAAGGTACAGTAAGGCTGTTAAGACGTACAAGTTTTTCTCATTGGATAATCGTATCCAAGCTCCAACGCCCGACCGATTTAGTTCAATTCGGTATTGCCGGACGTAACGAGCAAGGCCTTCGACCAAATGAATATGGTCGGACAGTAGAGCACGAACAACTTCTTCTGCTTTGTAAAGCGGCTCCACTCCCTACAAATAGTGACAACATTCAATGTACATGAATGTTAAGGTTGTTTTGTTGTCACGTCACTTCAATAATACTCATAGCATATACTATTTACTAATGTCTACAAATTGCAAAACTTCATACGATAATTGTCTTGGCTGACGGAGGCGTAACTTCCACTTCAGGGGATAAATCCGGCGATCCACCTGTGAGAGATGAAACGGGAGATATGGGCTCATCGTCATCAATTACTACTGGCAGAACACTTGGGCGCCCGCAAAGTGAAAGCAGACGTTCACAAATCAAATTCAAGATCTGGTAATAATAGCATCAGTTGAATCACTTTACCCCGACTGTCATGCATTTTATAAGAAACTTATTTCCTTCATAAATACATAATTACCTTAGGGATATGTCGAAGAGTTTTATTTTCTCGGCCGTGTAAAAGGAACCGCTGCCTTTTGAGGTATTGCTGTAGGGTGAACTCTTGCTGCTTCTTAGCATCCTTTATAAGTTCACGGTTGCAAAAAATGAGACAGTTGGGTAATATGAATTGTTCAAACTGTTGTACGCAGAGAATATGGAGCCGGCTTTGGATAGATCCTGGTCGTTTGTTTCGTACCAGCCGAACGGCCTCATTTGCCCTTAATCGTGAGGCATAGACTAGATAACATGCAATCAAAACTCCTGTTCTGCCAAGACCAGCATGACAGTGGACTGCAACTTTCCCTTGGGAGACAGCAAAGGAAACCACTTTCACCATGTCCAGCAGGTGAGCAAGTGACGCGTCCCCGTAGTCTTTCCAAGCATAGTTGTAAAAGTAAACTTGGAAGAAAAATCAGCAACTCTTAATTATTTAATAACTACATTGGTTCATTCAAATTAGTCACAAGACAGGCACTTCCAGCTCCAGCATGCATGCAACTCTGTCTGAAGTATTCATTTCACTAGAAGTTACACAAACTACATGGCCTCACATATACTGACTTCTCATACTTAACAGCTCAGTAACACACATGTGTCCCGATTGTTGAGAAAGCTCTCGCTGGAAATAAATGACTAAAGAACATTTGTGGGAGTTTGTGGCTATTTCAATCCTGTCGAATTGAGCACGCAACATAACCCATGACACCTGCTTCTATAGTTTTACAATCATGAGAAGACTGCTGCACGCAATTCTTATCAGAAAAAGACTTTTTTTCAGTGCATAGTACGAAAATCCCAGCTGGACATGCTAAAATCCCACACAGTAATGTGCGGTTTTTGTTGCTCAAGCCTGTCAGTACAGATATATTTCCAGAAAAAAAAGTCCCGTCTGCCAGCAGACGAGGAATATGTTCTTAGTGCTTTTATTTGTTGTAAGTTCTGCCTTATTGTTAGTTTTTAGCAAAATGCCTATGTTCTTCTGCCTATGTTCTCCTGTCTATGTTCTTCTGCAAAACATGTTTCAAGGACCCCATTACTCATTCCCTTTGGGTAGTTTCATAAAAGCTGGCTGGTTAATAATGAGTGACGCGATACGACGCTGTCAATAGATTCCTATAAACACACACTTCACAGATAGATACTTGCTGGGGAAATTGAGCAAAGGTCTATTAGAAAGCAGTCAATCTTTCAGTATAACGGTGCACTTCACTCCTCTGTTTTGCTTTCACCAAGTACCCTATATTTACATTTCATTCGGCGGAACTAATGGTAAGAACTGATGGTAATATGGATTTACTGATGGGGTCTGGGTGGAAATAAATACGAAATTGAGGTCTCAGTGTTAACTACCAAATACCTACATTTAGCAGTGTACATACCTACTATTATGTACATGCCTATTAAGAATTCTGGAGCACTGCTGTTTCCCTCAGCGTCTGCACAGGAAAGTGGTAATGCAATGGTCTGAACTCCGAACTGAAACCATCACTGTAGTTGTCTATACGACAACCAAGTTTAAGTGCAAGTTAACAGCATGAACATAAAATCAATCCTGTGGACATAGAATTCGCAGAAGCCTATAACTGGGATGTATTCTGAACTACAGAGGAACAACAACTCCTGAAATGTGTTATTTGAGTTATTCTGAACTGTAGAGTGCTCATTTCAACAGAGGAAATTATTTTGCATAAATGTACCTACTACCTACACAACCGTTTTAATTGTCTACTATTGAGTGAGTGCACTTAGGAATGTACATGCTATGTGCTGGATGACAGATACACACAAAATACATGGATAGTCATAAGTGCACACATTAGTCAGGAAAAGCATATAGTATTTTTATTCTTACTGCCGTTGTCCATAAGTGTGACTGGATCATAGGCGAACCCACTGGAGTGTAAGGGCTCCAAGCTGCAGCTGGCATGCTCTCCTGCCTTTTCCAAATTAACTACCGATTTTATTCCAAGCCTGGAAAACAAACCCCAGGCATTAAAATTGTGTATTTTTGTAAATAGTACAGTATCAACTCACACAACATTCCCCACAGTGCGGTGGTAAGACAATTGGAAAATATCAGGTGGCTTCTATTTACAAGTCTTATTTTAGTATCCTGGTACATATACTCTCCAAACATGTCATTAAAATTTGGGATAATTGAACCACACATTCCACCACAACTTTCCATCTATAGTTTGTATATTTTCCTACGTATGTACATATACCCCTGTCCTATTCCAATGATACTACCTTTCTACAGGGCCTTGAATTTTACTAAACCCACATTGACGTTAGTGTTCGATGACTCACTGCTTTTTTTCGTCTTAATCACGTGCGATTGGTGAAAATTCTCTGAGTAGAACTCTGGGACTGTAGGCATACTTTCCTTGAATGAGATGACGCTGAAATGGTTGTGGGTAAAAAAAAGTTCCCAAATGAACTAGAAGCACGTAAAGGAAGGGAAATTCATACATACGCTACTAAATTTTGTACTCAATGAATCATTTTCTTTTATGTGAGATGAACTTGAAAATTGTGTTAACACCTCCATGCATTCATAATTATGAGATTGGAGCATTTACATTACACATTAACATCAATGCTAGTTAGTCAAAAGAATAATTCACATATTGTATGTCCAATGCCCCTAATAGGACCAACCAACCAAGGAAATGCATTTAATTATGTGTAATTACATACATATTCATGAATGCATGAGCGAAAGAATGAAAAATGAACTTTTTTATGATTTTCATATGTCCAGCATGCAACTTGCAAGTTGAAACAAATCTTATGCTATTCCTCATCGGTATGACTTGACGTGACCTGATTTGTAGTGACAAAAGATGAATGAGTCAGTAATATATTTGTTTCAACTCATATAAAAATTGTAATTTGCAGGTTTGAAATGTCGGCTTCTTTATATGAAATACGCTCGCGTTCCCTAAATATCGTTTTTATCATACATACGTCCAATAATTGTTCCTTCTCATCTACTTAGTTTAAACCATAAAGCATTTAGAAAGTCAACTTGCTTTTTTACATGCCTATTCTCAGCACCTTAAAATTCTATAATAATTGACCATGTAGGATACTAGACGCCTTTCTAATAGCGACGCAATTATACCGTTAGTCTGTAGTTGTTAAAAAGTAATATCCACTATTAAATACGAATAAAAAAATGTATTGTCGGGAAAACTCAGAGAAATGCGATTTATGCCGGCGATCCAATTTAAAAGGAATTATTCTGAAATGGAAGTAGTAATTTTACTTTTCAGAATTCTCATGTTTACTCTTTCAAGTTCAGTCAAGTGTGATGGGGTTCCATGAGGAAATATAGAGAATAATAACGTATCATAGATAGACTGAAATCACATTAGCTTCTGTCACTGCAATATTTTTCCGATTTTGCTATTCTATTTCATATATTAAAACCAAGTATGCAGTCTGTGCTGTCATTCTGTCACAATGTTTGGAAATTGAGGAGACTAATAAATCCTACTCATGCAAAATATTATGAGCTGAATCAATTAGAAATTGAAGAGGGGCCATTTTTACCATTATTCCTTCAGGGCGTCTGGGACTTTGGGGCATGATGAAACCTCAAAATGTGTCGTCAGATTTCTTATCCCAAATTTAGTGCATGCATATGCCTTTGATGTAATGCACATGAAAATACCGCATTTATCATACACCGAATTTTAGCCCTCAGTTTCTGACACGTGATATGCTGACAAACATATAGAATCGGTTTGTACAAGCTTTCGGCTAACGGCCTTAAATCATGCATGCCAATTTGAGCCGCATACATGATTTGGCCATAAGTATTTACTAGAATCAATCGATTAACCTCTCAGCCTCAAGTGTCTTTCATAAATTTGAATTTGCTTCGATAGTTTTTTATTGCTATCTAAATAGGATGGGACGCACATTGAAAAAACATATCTATATGTATGGCATCAGCTCCTTGTCTGTATTCCTTCCTAACGATTTTGTCGGTCTACTTTCCCCCGTGGAATAGTAGCTGGCTCAAAAGAAAACTCCTACTCGTATTTGTTTGTCACTCTGCAGGAATATAGTATCCTCGTGCATAATATTTATGAAATACCATGTGAAATACTTATTTCTCCCAGAGGACTCAGACCCAGCTACATGTTGCAGGGTTCCTGGGATAAAATTTCCTTTTATAGCACCACAGGAGATTTTCATGGTCGTGGGAGCTGGAGAAGAAACTTGAACTTAATTATGTGCGGAAGAGTCATATGTATTTTATGTTAATGGACTTTTTGAGCATGTACATAGCCCATGTTCTACCATAAATCATATTTACTTTAGCTGGGACTTTATGTTATATATCCGAGTTTTTTATGAAATCTCGAATTGCTGCAAATATTTTCCCCGTATCCGTATTTTCAAGCGGTAGCAATTAATTTGCACTATGTTATTTTCTGATACTCTGGGAGAGCATACATGTAGTTCCAGCTTGAATAGGTACAGTCACGCATTTCCGGGAGGTAAAGAGCGAGCTTTGGACGAACCCAAATGTCCTGACCTTGCTGATACTTTTTGTAGATTGGGAGATGCAGAATGAGATAAAAATAATTCCAAAAGAAATTCATTTTTCTCTGTAATCACCAGTTACAGTAAATAAACCTTAAAATTATTTCAGTCCTTAGTATTAGATCCAGATCCTTTGTAAAAATATGTTCAAGCTAAGAATCTTTTCATTTTTCCCTAGTAAATATCTTAGTAAGTTTGTCAAGAATTATTTATATTCTCCAAGTTCTGAGAAGCTTATTATATATGTCAAAATCATTTGTGAAGCCAGGACACGCACGAGCGACAACGTATACCGTCTAGCTTTGCTCGTGTTGCGTGAAAGAAAGTATACTGTGATTTCTACGTAAGTTATTTCTCTTTTATAGCCATACCCCTAGTAGGAGTACGATTTACATTCACATTACTCAAAATGCATCCTATGCACATGGAACCAATTTGCTAAGGTAGTATAAAAATCTGGGGCTTTCTTCCTGCCAGCAGCCGATCCTTATTTGAAAAGTTTTTTAAAAGAATTAAAATAATTACATACTAGCCAAGGAAAACTTACGTGTCGAATTGTCCTAAAATGTCAAATTCTTTGATAAGTGGTGTACTCAAACGTGCCATTGCCAGGATATCATCAGTGATCCTAAAGAAGCGAGAAAAACAAATCAAGTTTTATTAGGCAGTTATTTTAGCACAGAAAGACGAACAACTTTCAACACAGTACTTTTTGCAAGGCACTATAAAGATGAAAGGAACATTCTGACTGGGAAAGCACTTTCAATAATAAAATTAGCTCCGGGTTTATCACCATCATCTATTTACTGCGCTGATAGTCAAAATCCTCTAAAAGCAACTTGACTTTCCTATTTATAATAGCAACAAGTAGAATCACTAGGGTAGATTTAAAATACTAAAAAAATGTTGTTACCAATGTGAGTACAGGCCGTTCACAGCACAAGCGTCCGGTGGCCAGTTTGAAGCATTTTCATACTTGCATTTTTTTCCTCCACAAAAAACTGAGCAAGACAATGGAGCAGGGGCAACTCGACGGATGCCTTCTGAAATCTTATTGTAGCTTGGTTTGAGTTGTATTGGCTCATTGGTATGTGCAAGGTAATGGCTAAATTCGTCCATTGCTAGATGTCCAGCCTGACGTTTTTAAGAGGCAGGATTTGTTAACATTATCGGAGATCCTGTCGTAGCGTACACAGTAAAGACTTTCAAAGTCAGATGATATCAACCTTTATTGCAGAATTGATTAGAGAAAGTTTCTGGGTAGTCACTTGAGAGAATTGAATTAATTTTCGTTGTGGCATTGGAAGGTTTGTAAATCAGAACATTCAGGTAATTATGATATCACAAATGGGGAGAAATATTGGCTCTCGTCTTACCTCCAGCCGAGATTGAATAATTGGATTGAGTACCCCTTACATGACTCAATTATTTGCGGATCTTGAAAGTAAGTCCTGCAATTTTCTGGACGGAAGAACTTGTTGAGAATTCCAAGCGTGGAGAAAGTCGTGGAGAAGGAAAGCTACTAAGGAGAAATTCATGTGTAGTTCATTTTAAATACATTGGGCCAGAAGAGTAGTGGAGGGAAGGGAGAAAAGTGTCCACGTTGGCATTGCAACTTCCAACCATGGTACCTGGTGACCATTATGTATCTACTGTACTTGGGAAGTTGGTTCCAAGAATGGCTCACGGGGCCAACGGTATTAGTACACCATCGTCGGAGTCGGATGTTTGAGGGACAATCGTTAATATTTGGCAAGGGTAGGTATATCACCATCCGATGATTCTATACGTATTGCCTACTCATGTACCTTATTTTTCCTCTGAGTTTCCAGCCCATTGGAAATCAATAATTTGCCTTTACTTTTACTTACGTTTAGCCAAGTTAATTGGGTGACGTCATGATTCTACAATAGTCTATGCCGTATTAAGCTCGTCCCTCGCTATGTATGCAATTTCCCCCTTATATGAGCCGGTAGCAATCAAAAGACACAAAAATTAATGTCATTTAATTCTTCCAGTTTCAGGATTATAATTATTCGGCCCATGTTCTTAGGTACCATTCTTTACCGAGAAGAGTACATTGTATCAATTCTTTATGCGAGGGGTGAGTTGCACGACCTAAATGATCGATCCGTTAGCTTTTGTTTTTTTATAAATTGTACGCAGGGAAAAAAATACTATTAAACTCATCCAAGAGAGCATTATTTTATCCCATGAATAAAAATCAATAAGCCACCCTGGGGTTTTAACTCCACAATACAGCTTACTTTATGTCAAATTTGTCCATTGTATTGTTGGCATGAGTAAATGTTTACAAGTAATTGGATTAGGATGGGTTTAAATTATTCTTGCGCCTATGAACGATTTGAAACTCCGAGTTTTTTCTAAAAAACGGATTTATAGTTGCCAATTTTCAGTAAGGTCAAGATTATGGCAATTCAATTGAATTTACTTCCGCGCATACATATGCAAGTATACGTGCAATAAAAATTATTGAGATAGATTTCTTTGCTTTCTCCAGGGAAGCTGAGTGCTTGATCCTTGTCTATGTCTATACTAAAGGATAGCTGGACGGCCCAATTAACTTGCACTTTAACCTTGTAGTATATTTATTTAATCTAACGACGTCGATCATCAAATATATGTTTCACTGTCAGTGCGTTTATTAAATTGAATGAATCATCCATGCACTTTTACAATAATTGGAACTGTATTAAGAGAACGTAAGAAAAGGAATGTTTCCATGTCTTTATTTCATGTGTTGTCACCACTGGCTTTATCATCGCATGCTCGTGATGAATTCCTAAACGTATATTAACTGGGACATTGGAACCTATCCCTTTTGATACTTCATTCGAAGCTGAGACATTAAGCTTCGGAATCGTCCATTAATTTTGCTGTAATGGCATTCATCATATTATAATACTATGTGTATAGTTCAGGTTAAAAAAAAGTGTGCTGAAAGTTTATGCGCAAGTTTCCCTATCTGTAACCCAGAAGTCGTTCCGCCTTGTGCCCTACTAGTAAGTGATTCTGTGTTTACGTATTAAAGGACAAGTGTCAATAAAAAATTGTAATTCGTACATTCAGGGAATGAATTTAAAAGCCCGGTTTTTAATTTTGTAATTCTTCCAGAAATTATTTAAATTAACTGAGAGGGCACGCAAAAATAATAATTATAACTTTTAAAATTATTGTAGACAAAACAGCTTGTATTTGGATGCGTGCTTGTAAGAGCTTGAGCATAACAGGATGTATGATACGATCCATGGTTATGGTTAGAATTTCAATCCCTGAGGTTCTTTAAGTCTTTCAAAGAGGCTCAAGTGTAAAAGCCATAGACCTATCTTTAGAAGTTCAGTTGCTGCACCTTTGCAGCAACTGATAAATTAATTGAAATGATTGTTGTTCTACGTAACGCGTACATACAAGTACTTCCAAAGAGCCAGTCAACGCTGACCACAAAAACATATAATGGACTATTCATTAATGGTGGTTGCATTTTAAGCACGAACATATACTCAACTATCTACACACACCCGATATAATTGAAATATCTGGAAATGTTAAGCGTACCAACGGACACCACAAGTCAAGTTTCCTGAATGCGAATGCTAACCATTAGATAATACGGATGGATTGCAATAATACAATCTGGAGCCCTGAAATGAACAAAAGATAGAATTCGGGTTTGACGAAGTAAATTTCGGCGCCAAGTAAAGGTACGGGATATCAGAACCAGAAGGTCTTACGTTTAGTAAAAGCGATTGTTCAACATTTCCTGTACAAACAATCCACTGTATCGAATACTGTACACTCTTCTGAGAAAGAGCCGTGACCACACAAAAAGTGTGGTTTCTGGTTTGCTTCGAGGGAATTACACCATTACACGGAAGGTTATTTTGATAGCATTTCAACCAGAGCTATTCTTGCGTTATTTTCATTGCCGTGTGCCGAAGCGTTGGTATTTTATTTGGTTAAACCATGTGTTAATTAAAAATTAGGATTTGCTTATTTGTGAGATATGAAGATAGCAGTTCTTCTATGGTTTATGACTGAAATAATAAAAAGTCAAGAAGTTAAAGGAAATGAAATTGGTCTGAAAAGAGTTCATAAACAACTCGTAATTTATTTCGACAAAAAGTAGAGACATAATATGTAAAACATTACGATTGTTACTGATTAACATTTGGATTGTTCTGGGTGAAAAAGATTGAAAACAAAAATCTTAGCACTACTATTTGTCAGAAAAATTTCGCTCGCGAAATATGTCGGCTTTTCGTCTGAAGTGAACACAATGTGTAATGTGATTATCCATAAACTAGCGTATTTAAGTACTTTACCTCAAATGAGGCACGTGTGTATCTGCTGTACACACATTGTAATGTCACAAATATTTCCAAATTACCATTTCTTCATCAGTTTTTCAAGCGTTGTAAACAGTTTATCAAATCAACGTTTCTTTCTGCTTAGGTCAACATATAATTAAGTATTACTACCATTTGATACACTACAAAATAAAAGTAGATTTATATTTGATTCACTGAAAAGTCACGGGAATATTTACGGGAATGGAATCTAAACCACGTCTCTAATAGAGTACAACGCTGGGAATCGGACTAACATAACAAAAACAAATTAAACCTACATGATTGTTTGATACATTTTCATGTAGACCTAGACCATAAATCAAAACGAAGAGGCAGCGTAGACCTTACTTTAAAAAACATTACTACAGCTAGGTTACCTTTAATGGTGTATAACACGAGCATGATAGAGTTTGAAATTGGTTATCTTTCCATGCTTATAGGTTTAATGACTTCCGGGAAAACCGCACTTTTATATTTTGTTCTCTTGTATAGATATGTAAGTTTCACTAACTAGTTAAAAACCAAAGTATAATTGATATATTTATTACAGTTTGTGTGTACTAAGCAGAAAACGTAATTGTGATGCTTAAGACTAACCGTGCTATACGGGAAACAATATTTTATTACAGGAATATGCCACGGGTAATATGTACTTTAATAATCAGGGCAGAGTTCAAAGAGGAAGTTGCTGATATGCACAGTTCCTCAGTAACCACCAGACCCTCAATTAAATTCCCACGTCTGATTGTAATATCCTAGTAGAACCAAGTTTTCTTGTAACAAAACGCTGAGATTTTAAAGTTTTCTAAATCTACACGTCGTCTGACTAATATTGAAAAAGTTTCATGATTGTTATGAAATGACAGCACTTACAAAAACTGATAGTTTCAAACGCAGTACCGCACAATAACATTCCCTTTCGCTACATATTTTAACCGTCTATGGTCATACAAATAACTTGAACCCTGTCACCTCAAAATGTCCAGTCGTGAATGAATGTCTAATTTGCTGATTGTTCTGTTTCACTTTGGAAAACTACGTACTTCCAAGATTAACTTCTAACCGAAGCTTACCTTAGATAACCTACATGATCTATTCTTCGCTTTCTTAACTTACTGGAAACACGATAAACCTAAATAAATGTATAAAATTATAAACACACTCCACTCAAAAATCATATGCTTCCTCACGATATCAAGAGCATGAATAGAAAGAAACTAGGTATTTTCAAAAATAGAGAAAACGTGATTTAACTGAAACCAAAGCGGCTTAAAAAATTCATGCAGATAAGGGAGAATCAAGTTGGACAAATAAAACCGGAGGTGTACCCTTATCTCCCATAAACAGAAATTATTGATAGGACTGAATGAGACTTCAAGGTAAATCGGTAAAAGTAGTTTGAATGAAGGAATACCAGACACAGAAAGAATGACATGCTGAAATTCCTGTCTTTGATTGAGACTGCACAATTGATAAGGAAGCACAGACACAACAAAAATACAAAACCATACAAAATTATTTCGCTTACTCAGGACATTGTGGAAAGAGCAGCTGATAAGCTTCTAAAATCGTAATATTATACAAAATAATTTGAATCATGAATACTGGTACAACTAGCGAGGTGAAAGATTTAATGGGTCAGGGATTAGGCCGTGAGGTCGAGACTCTGATGTATGAGTAAAACCACTTACTGGCTCATAACTGGAGTCATAATATGCACTGGAGTGATTATTATAGTTACTAGAATAATACGAATGAAGTTGCTCGCTTTTGAGGAATGTATTTTCATTGTAGCCCCAGTTGTTGGACGCCATTACCAATACCGATGGTCGATTTTGAAACCTTTCGTTGCCGGTTGCATTTTCTTCGCCCGGCAAATGTTTCACCCGGAGAGAATGTAATTCTTGATTTACTTGATTATTAAAGCTGGGTAGCGATTCCTCTTGATTATCAAGCGTAGTATATTCTGACTGCTCAGCAGAAGCTGCGGCAAGCCATCGCCTTTTTAATTTCTCAGGCTTTACTTTTTGGTCATGAACTGGAGAATAGATGTTTGATTGTACCGTATTGGTTCTGTTATTTTGCAAACTTGAACCCATAGGAATAATATTTGTGTTACTGTGATGATACTGTCCACAGGAATATGATTGTGACTTGACAGGAGAATTTTTAGGAGCTTCATTTTCAATTGACTGAATATCTTTGACGCTTGCAGCAGCTGATATGGTCTTGATTTTTGCAGCCGTAGAATCAGATGTCTTTAATGATGGATAAGAACTGGTTTGGTGATTGCTCTCGTCGGAACTCATCCCCGCTAAAGAAGATATATTTTCCTGTTCGGAGAAAGAGCTGGAGATTTTCCTTTTCTTAGGTCTAGGCTTTCCGGTCTTACAGGCCTCTTCACGATCTTTTCGATACCTGAATTAATGGATATCCGTATTAACTATCCAATTATCCACTGACAATGCAACCGGAAAAGTGGTCACAAAAATTTGAGATTTAAACCTACTTTTCAAGCCATTCTTGAATTCGTCCACCCTCATTGGATTCATTTGTTCCTACTGCTCGCAATACAACATCATTGCTTCTCTTGAGTACTGCCTGTGGATGGGCCGGACAATGACGATTAGCATGAGTAAATCGGACGGAACATCTAAAGAACAACATCCACTCAATGTATAATTCCCCACTCAAAGAATCCTAAACTTAAATGCACCTACTGAAATCCGGAAGTTCATGGCTAATCTATTCCTAATCAGCCATTCACTCCCAACAAAGGTCACTTACCCTGAGTATGAACAAACAAATGGTTTCTCTCCCGCATGGAGCCTCTGATGCGTCTTGAGCTGACCACTCTGAGTGAAGGCTCGATGACAGTCCGGGAAGTCACAGACATAAGGTTTCTCTCCAGTATGTGTTCTCAAATGAGCCTGGAGGGACTTCTCACGCGGAAATACCCTCGTACAGTACTGACACTTGATGCTACTGGGTGAGCTACTGCCTTGAATGATCAAACTCATCACAATATCCGACCTAGGTCTCCCCCGTCTCTTCTCCGCATCCGAGTCCGGACTCCTCGCTCCGCTCGAGCATCTTGAATTATTCAAGTCCATCTCGCTCTCTATCCAGGTCACATCAGTCTCTCGAAAGACTCGAGACTTATCCGGAGTGGTGATGTGGGTTGTTGAGTCCGCCAAAGCTATACTACTACCACTACTCATCTCTACACCAAAACTGCTACTTCGGGTCACCGCCACCGAAAAAGTCCATCCACACACTCACAAAAAAAAACAACCCCAACCACAAGCCCCTTCACACAAAGGTCCACCAATTCCACTCGCTCAGCTCCAACTGTCCACCGACACTTCCCAATCTATCCTCCTTCCCTAAAAAAAAAAAAGAAAAAAGAAACCCAACGATTTTAAAACAAACTTAATCCCACTCTCAAATATAACCCCATATCAAGACCTGCTCAATAACCCAATAGTAACACTACACTCAACTCTTCACACTAATCACCATGAAATGAAAAGATGAATGGTCAAGGTTATCACTACTTCACTCCACATCAAGTCTCTGCCCTTTAATTAAGCTCTTTAAGAAATTTGAATTTTAACTCCCTATCTCCCACAACAACCAATTCCAATTCCACTTACCAATCCCGCTGACTGACGGATCCCAAAAAACTCTGCCCCACCAAACCGAATCCTCCAAAAAATCGAAATCCAAAACTCTCCAACCTCTCCAGGGACGACACTATTACTCTAATTCCAATTCTGAAACCCACTTCTAAATCCCACTTCTAAATCCCCAACTTACACCTCGACCCTACATATATATAACCACCACTAGGATCTAAACACAATTTACACACTACTATTAAATCCAGTATTACCGAAGACCCAAGTTCTACTAGAAGAGTCAAGTGAGTCGAGTCCACTAGACGATATAGTGTCTCCAACAACAAGTACTCATTCCTCCTTTCGTTAAACATCTCTCTCTCTTGTGACTGTCTATGTCTGGCGGTTCAGAAACTCAAGATCAACAAAGGCTTCGTACCTTCGTTAAATATAGGAATAAGCGGGATCTCTCGTCTGCCTAGAAGGCTGTGCCGTGTGTGTCTCTCCTTCCTGTGTTTATGACTGGGGTGAGCATGCTTTATTCCTGATTTCCCTCCAACGACTTTCAACGAGGGAAACTCCAGCCAATGGGAGCGGGGCAATGTGATGGCGCTGACGATCAAGGCTAGAGACTTAGGAACCATGAGGAGGAATCGCCCAGGGAGCCACTGCTGCTTCGTCATTTTTCCTCGCCGTGTATTCCTTCACCAAGTTCTATTGAATTTCCACGCTGAACTCTCCGTGTGAGGCCATTAGTTTTTCACGCAAGTCGTGGATTAGAGACTGAAATCCTTTGTGTGCTCCAATTTCAATGTTCTGCTCAAAATTATAATTAAACAGGAAACATTTGGCGTCCGACAGGTAATCTCTACTAATTGTCCTCTTAATTTCCCTATATTTTTCAAAAGATTGGGCAGAGTTGTAAATAGGAATAAGTTCGTTTCTTAAGACGGGGTCTGTACGGTGTGTTGTGTGTGAGAGAGAGAGAGAGCCATGCGACTCGGGAATTGTAAGCCTTTGTATATATTTTGTAACTCGAACAGGGCTCGGGCCCAAGTCTCCTGTATATAATTATATAGTGTGATTCCCGGAATATTATAGGATAACATACATTGAAATAGCATAGGGAGTCAATTTCGAGGATCCCGGAAGGACGACATTGAGATTTGTGAAGTGGGATTCAGTTCCGAAAGGGAGATCCTTAAGAAATTAATTATAAATTGTACGGTGTTGATTGTGAGAGTTGATCCGCATGCCCAAATGTGGACTTGATTTTTGGTAATAGTTTCGGTATGTTCTTGGGATTTTTGATATCTGGTCATTGAGGGGGAGGGGAAGTGGAGGAAGGTAAATAGGTAGATTTTTTTTTTGGTTGAGGACAGTTTAATATTTTGGAACGGCTCACGTGGAGGAGGCATCATGGATGGAAAAATGTGTGGAGGAATTGTGAGGGGAATTTTGGAAGTGGAGGTTTTTTTTTTAGGAATTGGTAGTGGGATCATTGGAGGGAGGTTTTTTGAATGGGGATTAATAATTTTGCCAATTAGTTTTTTTTTGCGAAATAGTATGCATCCCGCTCAGAATTTAGTTTTAAGCATGGTTTTGAGCCGTGCTGCTCGTCCTAATGATTTGTTGTACTCATCCATGACTGAGATACCATCTCCATCTAGGTGCTCGAGTCGGGTGTGGGGTTAGCATTCCGACCAGAACCATGCTGTCGGAGCCTTAAATTCATTGTGGGATTGTTATGTTAGCCATGTTTGGGGTCTACTGCTCATTGTTGAGTACAAGGGACACGCATGGGATCATAAACGTCAACACTTGATTTTGATCCATGAACCATGCTCTTCTGAGAGCTTCATTCATCAGTGGTTATATGGGATGGAGTTATTTTTAATGAAAGAGTTCAAAATTTCTGGTATTGCTCGGCTCTTCGAGTGAAATTATTATTATGTAAGAGTTAAGTGGGATTGGGGGGGGGATTATAGTAGGAATAATTTCTGGTTATGAGGGTGTCTTGATTGGATTTCTTGGGAAATCCATGCCACTTGTGAGGGGGCTTGGGGTTGGACCTTTCCTCAATGAAATGGCCTTGCTAGAATGATATTTATTACAATTTAGGATTGCTGATTGTGAGAATAGTCATCAGACACTTGAGAGTATTTCTCTGTAACCTAGAGGTAGGTACTTTAGTTTTGGGGTGTATTGTGTGGATTTTAGTGCCTTTTGTGCAGTTGTCCATTTCGTAGGTAGTCAAGAGGGTTGTTTTTCTTTAAAATTGGGTGATTTATATTGTTAGGAGTTTTTGAAGTGGAGTGGGAAACTTTCCTGGGGATTCTATTCTACGGGTAACAGTATTTTGAAGAGTTGTATTGTCTTGTAGTAAACTTTACCAAAATCAATATATTTTAATTGTTTGAGGGATTTTTTCCCTCCTCTGTGTTGGCATTAAGCAGGAGTCTGTTTGTGAGTAAGACTTGAGCTGAATCTTGATTAGCTTGAAGAACAAATATCTAAGTGGTTGGAAGGAGTCGTTTGTGATTAGAACAGATCCTTATGGAAATGATGTTTAGTACTTAAAATGCCATATGAGGAAGCATGAGGTGGATCTATAAGAAGCCAGCATCTCTCTGCGGCTTAAAGTATAACATTTTGCACATTGAAAAATATTCGAAGCACACCGCTTCGCTCATCCTTGTTGTATATTATCGTCTGCCTGCACAGCATGGAATATTTCGTAGAATGAACATGTATCCCTGGCTGAAGTTTTTCTGCTGAGTTGCTCTCTCTCTCTCTCTCTGTTCCTCTCTCTCTCTCTCTATGCTGTAGCTTTTCCGGTATACGCTAATATTTGGGATGACATATTTTCACCTTTTTTTCCTCGCATCAACTGAATATGCGTCAAAGATCTATTCTGGGAAGAGAGCGTATCGGGCAATCGGGCAGAGTGATTATTTTTCTGTAGTAATTTAATGTTTTACCCCGAAAGATGTAGCTTAGATTTTTTAGGATTGGAGGCAAACATATAATCTGATTTTATTTATCTGGGCACGTTTCGGAGGGATCCTAACCATTCATGATGGATTTCTCCCGGAGATGTTCATAGAACTCAGGCCTTTGAAGTATTGTCGGGGTAATTTTTGGAGAGTCCACGACGTCATGACATCCCATATTGCATGTTCCTGTTGTGATGTTATGATTGTCCTAATGCTATTTGCTCCGTGAGCTGATATTGTTTCAGTGGGACGATTACTGGGGACAAGGAAGGTCAGCAGTGAAATCGTATGATAAGTTAAAACTATTGAGTAAAGCTGCTCTGGGATCGCCTCACGTCCTGGTTTGTTGCGAATGAAAGAAATGCTATCGAAATAGTGACGCACATAGTCTTGGTCATGAGGGTTATGTTCGCATAGGCTCTTATAGGCGTTACTGTAGTTAAACTGGAAGGATTGTGTCATTGCTGTTGCTGTAGGACGGATTACAATCGGATTTTTATTAAATTTTATGTATGATATTCTAGTAGGGAAAATGTCATATATGCTGCTGTATGTACTCATACTATTCCTTGCATTTTTTTTCCTTCAATTTGATGACTTTTATTAGAGTAAGATCTTAGCGTAGCTGTAGTGGGATGGTGACTTATTCGAAAGTGGTATGTAGTAGTCATGCCACACAATGTACAATGGTAGCAAGTGAAATTAAGATGCTCTGGATTCAGGAAACACGGAGAGGTTGGTGTGAGGAACAGATGAGAGATTCGGCGGTTGATCCTATGTTTGTCATTTGTTGGTGGAGTATTGGTGTTATTTTTACCATTGGGTCGGGCGTACGTTTTGCATTTGGTTCTAGACCATGTACATATTATTTATGTGGGCGTAGTTTCAAAATTGAAATAGCAGTGTAAAGACCTACAAGTGAAGGTTTTCGTAATCAATTGGGTTCACAATGTTCACATCGTTTTTTCTGTAGTTCATTTTCTGTGGTAAATAGGAACTTATTATGGTATTTAAGGTTGAAATACTGGTTTGTTTTACGAAATTCATGGAGGGGAGTTCATGAGAATGTAACATGCGTATGTTTAAAGGATGTTGGGAAGTTAATGGATTAGCTTAATTAGAGTTAGTTGTTGGAGTAACCACACTCCGAACTGCATGCATTTTCACAATTATGGCGTTTTAGGCAGTGCGAGAGACGCAGTAGACCAGGTAGGTATAATTGGAGTGTTTACTGGGTAAAGGGGAGAACAAGTATATCAACATCTACGTCGTACGGGAAAAAGAACAGTGCTCATGCCTTGGATACTTTCCACAACACATGCACGGCATTGGGATACATCTCTACTGGCAACTGGCACAGTGGCAGTATTCGGGAGATCACATGCAGTAGCTGGTCTGGACAAGCTTGTTTCGAGGAAGTAGTGATATTGGATTATTTGAATATATTTTTCTATTCCAGTATTGTAGCAATTGGAAAAATTACACTTTTGCACCAGTTTTTATATACTTCAGTTAGTTGGATTGTAGCATTTTGCTGCATTAAATAATATTAAAATTACAATGGACCACTCAAGATGAGTAAGTGGCGTATGGTGGAGGTGCTCGCGATACAGTAGTGTGTGAGAAGGAATGTGTGAATATTTTAGGGAATCTTATGATAGTCTACGATAAAGGGTATTCATGACCATGCATTTGTGCAGACGACTGAATGGCATCTAGCCAGTGGTTTTTCGAACAGACGTACGTACGTAAACTACTGTTACTGTTAGCACTTTGAAGGTATACTTTTTTCGGGTGTACCTCATATAGAATCTAAAAGTACAACACATGGAATTAAATTGTCTGCGTAAGTAGGTGTTAACTTAGTTACATTCCAATTTCCATATCGTGCCGAATTGTATGGTGGATTGATTTGGTTAGTCAGTAGCGCCATTCATACACAGTACATTGAATTTTAGTGTGCACTTGGAAACAGTGAATTAACTTCGAAGTTCATCTCACACCCCTGTTAAGGAAATCATTGTTGATGTAATAAAAATTAATGTTACTTTTTTTTTCTGTTGCAGCTGAGAACTAGCTGGTGAGTAATTTCATAATGGAGAACGCCTATGGTATTGGGATTACCAATCGGTATTCTTGTTTCCTTGACAATGAAGACGATCCAGTGGAGACCTTGAAGGCCACAGAAGTAGACAAGGAAGCGAAAAAGAAGGGTAAAATAGCCGAGAAAGAAAACCGTGGAAAGGAGAGTGGAGATGCTACCTCGAATCAAAGTATTTTCTGATGCATCATTTCTTTTGGACGTTTGCCTCAAAAATATCACAATCTGTAATCCAGATTGAGTGATAACAATAAATTTTTTAAACTGTGTGAAACCTGATGCATGATTTCTTGCAGTTCTCTTATTAATTGGTTGATGTTGATGCAACTCCCTCTTTCCTACGATTTGTTTTCTCCGTGTACTGTGTAACATTACTTCCGCTAGTTTTCAAATAATCTTGATGTCAGTAGTACGTTGTGTGATACAATGTTTTCGTGCATTCAGTTGTAGTAATACCTTCGGTTTTCTCACTCATTGCTCCACGAATAATGATCTTGTATTAAATGTTGTTGTGAAAAACGACCAGATTTGTTTAGTTTCTAGTTTTGTCGCGAGTAAACATGATCGTTATTAAAATTAAACACAACTTCGTACTGATAGTTGTTTTGAAAATCATTGTTCGTGAATCATTGGTGTTGCTAGAATAAGTGCATACAAGTTGTTGTATTTTGTGTTTTTTTTTTAATTTACAGAAACAGGGTCGGTAGCTGTTACGAATCCGGCAGCTGCCCGTAAAGGAATAAGAGACTCTAACAAAAGTGGAAATGACGCAAATAAGCAGAACAACAAAATCACAAACAACGGTACTTGATTTGTTAGCAAGCGATTGGTGGTATTGAAGTGTAGGGATTATTTTAATGTTTTTATTCTGAATTTAGGAGTCGTCGGTCGCCCAGCTCGGGGACCTCGACCAACTGGCCCAGGACAAGATCCGAAGAATGTCAAGTTCAATGATGATGATCGTGAAGATAGGAATAACAGAAGAAATTTGAATCGCGATGACCCAGCTAGGTTAGAACACTTATGAATTTTAAATGTAGGTTCGTGAATGATCAAACCTTACAAGTTACATAATCTTGTGTTCGAACACCAGCAGAGAAGGGCGCCAAGATGGTGACTTCAACCGTGGTGGACCAAGAAGACCTGGTGGTCAGTTTAGACCCAGAGGACCCCCAGGAGGTCGTCCGCGAGGTCCTACTGGTGCTGGAGCTCCCCCAGCTACTGGTGTTAGAAAACGGGAATTTGATCGACAATCTGGATCGGATAAAAGGTTGAAACTAGACCGTAGTTCATTTTTATTTCGATGCTTTTAGCCGCACGGATATATAGTCTAATAAGGGGCATGATTATTAACAGTGGGGTTAAGCCTGTTGATAAGAGAGAAGGGGCCGGATCGCGCAACTGGGGAACTTACAAGGATGACATTGAGTAAGTAGTAGGAGTGGGAACTATAGTGAGGATTGTTCTCAAGTTTTATATATCCGAGTGCATTCAGCGATAGTTATCCAATTATCCATCAACAATATCTATTAATTAAAATTTTGTTTCAGTGACGTGAGTGCAACTGCTACACCTGATGAGACCATGGACGAGAAGAATGATTCTCAAGAAATAACTGAAACTGGGTAAGTTTTAAGATCTCGGCAAATACAGTCTTGTGAATCTCTAATTGAATCAGGAGTTCATGCTGACGTAACTATGCTTCATATAGTGACACTGGTGAAGAGAAAACTACCGAACAAAATGAAAATGTTGAACCGGATCAAGAGGCTGGCCCGAAACTAATGACTTTAGATGAATGGAAAGCGTTACAAGTAAGTTCCGTTGTCTACTTTTGATAATTTTGGAAGTTATCATTTTATTGTTCTTAACGGGTTGATTTTGGTTTTAGCAACCTCGACAAAAGCCTGTTTTTAACCTAAGAAAAGCCGGTGAAGGAGAAGATCAGACCCAATGGAAAAAGATGATATTGAAAAAAAAAGAGAAGGAAGAACAGAGTGGCGACGAGGAAGAATATGAAGAGGTATGTAATAGAATGCTGCCAAGGTTTATCTCATAGAGTAAAGTTTTCATGAAATTCATTTGATTTAAGGATTACGACTGTCCCCAACGTGCTGGAAGGCAGAAGCAAATTTTGGAAATCGATTTTCATTTTACGGATTCTCGACGTGGCGGTCCGGGTGGTCGAGGAGGAAGAGGTGGCCGAGGTGGTGGTGGAGGCGGTGAACGCGGAGGTGGTGGTGGGGGTGGTGAACGTGGAGGCGGTGGTGAACGTGGTGGTGGTGGTGGTGGTGGTGGCGGCGGCGGAGGCCCTGTCGCTGCCGGCGTTGGAGCTGGTGGAACTGGAGGACCGGCTGGTGGTACTGGACCAGTTGGCCGTGGTGAACGTGGTGGTGACCGTGGAGGACCTCGGCCACCTCGTTCTGCTGGTACTGGTGGTGGCAGCCAATCAGCTGTTGGTGGAGGCTACCGTAATAATAGAACCAACCGTTTTGGAAATCGTTATGAGGTAAGTTTTTTCTTGGCAGCTATATTGAAGTTACTGGTGAAGTACGATATAATAAAGGCTTCATTTTTTACTTAAATTTTTCAGGCACCAAGGTTGCAGACTGCACCTAAAGTTGATGACGTGAACGATTTTCCATCTCTTGGTTAGGAAACTTCGCAATTCAATATTTTTATTTAATACTTAAATAAAAAATATATACATGTAATAGGTATATTCAATTAAGTGATTCACCTTTTTGATCTGGAGGCTGGGTTTAAGGGTTGCCAGAAACCTTAGGACTAAATTGAAGTTCGAAAATTAATGGTATTATTGACATGTAGAGATTCATGGGTGGATGAATCTAGAAACAATTTTTTAGATGTCTGCTTGATATTTTCGGTTTATAGATGCAAAACGTATAAATTCTAAATATTTTTTCTTTTTTTTTGAGTTACCCCTTAACGGCATTTAAATTTTAAATATTATTAAATGGCATGTATGTTTTATTCGGTGGTAATTTCTCCCAGTTTTAAAAATTAGATGCACTGCGATACAAGTTAGTTTTGCAGGGGAGCTTCGGGAATAATTTGAACAAATTCTTTTGTATCGCATCTTCGCTGTCGCATGTACTCTCTTAATATTAGAAGAATCAATGTCTTTATGTAACTTTTTCTTTCGCTGTAGTTAAGGTAAATACTGTGCGGTTTAAATCAGTTTAGCTCGTAGAATGTTTCCGATATGGTTCCAAGCCAAATCAGTGGATGTGTATCGTTATTAATTCTTGTTGTTGGACTACGGTGGACAAATTAGCCAATATTTGGCTAAGAGTGAGATTTGTCGTATGAAAAATTTATTGTTTTTAGTATTGAATTTTAACTTGTAAAACGTTCAAGTTGTTGCATAATTACATGTGTTATTCTTCGTTGTAACAACAGATCGGTTGATGTTCGTAGCATTTTGGTTCACGGTCATAGTTTATACAACTTAACCAAAATGTTTGGGATGTACTTTTAGTAAGTAAAAAAATGTTTGGTATTCATCTGATATGTAGGCTAAATATCTAAAAATTATTTAGCTCAGGGTGATAAGAGCGCGAGTTTGCTATGAGCTACCATAGTCATTAAAAGCACAAAAAAATTCTACTTTCAAGAAAGTATCAACTATCAACACATACTACTGATGATTTAATAATATCGAGAAAGTTGAGTTTAAAATCGTATAGTTTTCAAAGTGTGGAGATTTTGAGTCGTGAAGAAAGTGTACTTACCTACGAATTGGAAGAATTACGTATATCCCGAAAATTGAAAAAATAACTTTAAATGGTAGTGGAAACCTGGAAAAGGAAATGAGGACAGACATTTAAATCAACTGCGAAGAAGATAAAATTACTTAACAATAATTAGTATTTATCTAGTAATTATGATTAAGTTAATTTCTATGTTCAGCGTATAAGTAGTTGTATGAAAGGTGGTTTCCTTTTTAGTAAATGATGGTTTCGTAAGTTCAAGCTGCTATACATTAGTTTGATAATCTCTAGAAAATAGATTAGATGACTCATGAAGATAAATTTAAATAATAGATTGTAATAATGTACTAATGTCAAATAAAGGTAATCTGGTAACCCTTGTTAAATACATATTCATAACCCACCAACAGTGACGTAAGAATTAAGTAATTATTATAGTAATATTCACTACCTAAATTACTGAATAGAGACCTAAAATATCTAGTAATATCTATCTATCAATACATATATAAATACAAATATTTACCGTATTGAGTTTCTGGCTTGTATCATCATCGTAACCTATGCTATGGTACATAACAGTTTACTGTAATCGAGTGAATAAGATGTGACCTCTGTGGTACATGGTTATCAATGTAGGTTTTGAAGGAAGAATCGTAGTAGTCACTTGCTGGCCCCTTGGATAATAAGATTCATTTGTTTTATTATACCCATTGAAGAAAACCAGACTTGTTTGATACTAGTGAATATATGTATTCTCACGTTCAGACCTAATGGAGAAAAGTTAGCAACATGAATACATATATTCACGCTTATTGCTACTAGATTAACCTATTATCATAAAAAATTCTACACGGTACAATACACATTACAATGGAGGTACACCTTTGCGACACTTCCAGCCTGACTAGATAAAATGATGAGATGCAACAAATTGTTTCAGTCTACACTTATACTCGTTTGTGTTGTAAGAAATAATAAGTTTATGAATATTTCTGAAATGAAACGTCTTGAATGACCAATGATTTAGCAGTATATTCTGCGGAAGAGCACATTCACCCAGGTCGACGGAGTAATGAATTGCATGGTAGACATCGAGTTTTCTGGTTGTAAAAAGATGAAGCTTTGAGTAGCGAAACGCCAAGTGATGCGATTTGAGCTATTGTATTTGTACGCCATCATGGTAATATAATCGTAATTGTCCCTCCAAATAATTTGAATGCCTGCATTTACGCGACTTATCTGTTAGACGTGCCTTTTGTTTATTTCATTTTCATTTTGATTTTATTTTGAGAACTGAAATAAAAAGGCATTGTTTTCAAAAACTTTTATTTTACATAGTGTCGTAATAATCTATTGTACATAGCATGATAGCTGATCACTGCAGAAATGGCGACATGTAAGTAGCTCTTTAGAACTTCTAGTTGGTAAATCTCAATTTTGGGACTTGGGTTCATCATAATCAGGCAAATCTGGTTTGGAAAGCACAACATTGGCAGCCTCCTTCAGGGCTGTCACCACATCGTCCATCTCATTGTCTTTTAACAGTCGGTTCACTGCAATGCGGATACTCGGTGGAAGTAGCGTTTTTTCTTCCTTCTCCAAGTATGCCGGCATAACAACAGCTATTTTGGCATTTTCTCGTACCTGAAATTATCAAACGAGGAGGAAACGTGATGAACTCTTCGTGACGAAAAAATCAATTTAGATAATTACACGTATACCTCAATGGGTGCCAACTTACATGGAATGCTATTTCTTTTAGCAAGAGTTTATCTGTTTTGCGAGATCCAAAAGACTTTTTAAGACTCATATGCTTCACTGGCGATAAAGGGTGCCCAGAAATGGTGAAAACAGAAAGACTCCGTAATTTTCTGTAAGGAAATATGATTTTGGATTTCAATCATCTGCTGAGCAAACGGGTTGGAACTTACAACAAGAGGAAACAGCACAAAATTCAAAAATTTAATGAATATGTGGTGACAAAAATACTCCGGAATATTACCTATCCATATATTCACAGTTATTTTGAAGCTCCTGGATGAGCTGCGGATTAGATTCTATTAACTTTAAAGCTTGAATACCCGCACCGGCTAACATGGGTGGCAAGGATGCAGAAAAGCAATAACCTGTAAAGCATCAGTCTATGTTGAAACATAATATAATATAGAAGATACACTACACACTATTTCTATAGTCCGGCGGCATCGAAACAAACGATATTTTAACTCTTCAGCACAAAACATAACACGTAATGTTACCTAATCCTGAAATGCGTTGATGATCGACCACGTAAGATGACCCAACAATGAAACCACCAAAAGCACCGAGTCCTTGCTCCAAACTTCCACTGATAAAATCAATGTTCTCCCGCTAAATACATAGAAAATATTAATTATTTCCACGAAAGAGTTACATTATATGAATAAAATATGTTATCAATGTAAAATTCTCACAGGCACGTTTAAGTATTCAGTGATGCCACGTCCTGTCTGGCCTATTGCTCCAAAAGAAATACTTTCATCTACAAACAGACGAACTTTGAATTCAAGGCATAATTCTGATATTTCTTTCAGAGGGCAGATCAAGCCCGTTTTTGAATATATCCCTTCAACTACACAAAATCTTCTTATTGCTTTTGCTTTCACAGGATTCTGAAATTCCACAAAAAGTAAACTATTGTAGTACGTAATACGATTAAAATCTATTTCATATCAGCCCACCATATTAACCATTTATTACTTGTAAGTCAGCTTTCCTCTGCAGATTCAACAAACGAGTGAGATCTTCAACATCATTATGCTTGAAATAACGAATTTCACTTCGCGATGCGATGAGACCTCTTTGTATGGCAAAATTGACGTGCTCATCACTACAGCACATGAAATACAAATTGTACTCTTAAAGTGTAATAGATCGACATAAAACCTCATACTTCATTAAAATATCATCGAGTAAATAATAAAAATTACGCAAAAATGACATCTCCGCGTTTCGCATAGGATGGAATGGCACTGGAAATAGCAGCAAATGAGTATGCATACAACGCCGTCTCCTCTAAGTTAAGAAATTTTGCAATTGCTTCTTCCAGTTCCAAATGAACATCTGAAGGGAAAAAACAAGGTCAATTACATCCTCGGTCAACCACCTTCCGACATGACAATCAAAAGCCCAACAGACTATTTCCAGTATCTCTCATACCCACAGTTCCATAAAAACCTCGAGGGCCACAAGAGCCCACCCCATACTGTCGAATACAACGCTCCGTCTCATCAAGAATAGAGGGTTCTTCCACAAATCCTAAATAATTATGCGTGGCTAAATTTAGATACTTGGTTCCATCAATTTCTATGTATTTTCCAGCAGGTCCATCAATCGTTCCCCAATCAATTTCGCTGGACTCATCCCCCTCAACCCCTTCATCTCTGGAATCCCCATTGTAAATCAAAGGTTTGGGCTCGAAGTGGTCGATAATTTGCTGCTGCTCCTAATCCCCAAAAAATTCACAAGGACAACATGTCAACACAAATATTTGTCTCCACTTCTTACAATTCCTTCACTCCCCCCCCCCATCAACTTCCACTACAAACACACCCTCACCCCCCAGCAGGGCCAAAATGACCAAATTCCAATAATTACTACACTACACTCGAATAAAATCCCTTCGATACCTTCGCACTGAGGGGTTGTTCCTCCGTAGGATTTATTTTCTTCCTTTTAAGTAGCCAAATGACCCACATGAACAGGATCCCTTCCAAAAGTAGATGGTAAATAGGAGCCTGGAAAAATATATCCACATATAATTATTAATACAAAAATCCTAAATTTACATCCCATAAATTTCCCGGGACAAACAATGCACACTAACAAAAATCAAAACAACTAAATCAATGACGAAATAAAAAATCCCCGTTCATTCCCCATGAAATATGATACGACATATAGTAAAGACACGAACCTGAATTATTGATTGGTAAATGTAGTCACCACTGATATTCAACATTTTTATTTTTGGACTGAAAGCTCTTACATAAATAAGCACAGGATTTATAAAAAAAAATGGAACTGTCACACAAAATATCACAATTCAAAAATTCTACAATCTACTATTGACTTGAACTTGACTTAACCCAGAGGAGCTCTTACACCTCAAAATTTGATGGCTCAAATCACAGGAGTTGTAAACAAAAAAAATCCACTTCACAAAAAACCACAACCGTACTAACTAACATTTACTCAATTCTGAAAATATGTGGAAATTGTCGGAATAAAAAAAATGATTACACCTTCCCTCACACTTTACACCATTACAACAAATTACGCTTGACCCTATTAAACTAAAGACTATCTAAATATTGAGACATTGCAGTTTTTGTTCGGAACGAAATAGGTGCACATGGCTATATGCATAGTACGCATGAATCATGCCTTGAGTTGAGTATGATCTAATCCATAATATCAAGTTCCACGAGGAAAATCCTTTAAAGCACTGAATACAGAATCTGTATATACAGTCGTGTCGCCTCGATTCAACAGAACCGTCTCACACTCACGCTCAGAGCTGAGACTCTCAGACCGCACTGAGACGTGTGTGAATGTGAGAGTCCCCGTCCCGTACATGTACATACATACATGGGCCAGACAGGGTATAGATATACATTAGAGAGTAGACCTTTCCACAATTTCCAACACTGCTTTTGTATTGAGTCCATCCACTCAAAAATTACTGTACCGACTGCCTATATAGGCAGGAGTTGAGAGTCAGAGTGGTGCAGCCAGCCCTGTGATTATTATTATTCCAGAGGCAGCAGTGCTGATTGCTGATGCTGAGTGCAGTGGACTCACTATTAAAACTCTCACTCCCAGGAGAGTGAGGAGAGCCCGAGATTACAATTATAAGCACCTAACCTATCCCGAAGACTTATGTAAGTCTTAGGTGTAGGCAACAGAAACGTCACAAAGTCCTTCATAATGTGGTACAAGGTATAGTAGATATAGACTATAATATATTCCCAAGAGTCTCTGGGAAATGCTTTCTTTTATAGGAGTGTATAAATTATGACCTGTCTCAGAATGCCCCTTGAAGGTGTTTGGCATGTTTGAATGGGATCCCGGATTATTACTGGGGTTCCTGGTTGGATTTAATTAAAATAATTGATTTGGATAGATTTTTGTTTAAAAAATAATTCTCAGGATTAGTTACTTGTTAATGATTGTGCAGGGATTGGGATTACATGGTTGGTCATTTAAATCCAGGATTATGGATTAGAATCCCCTTTTTTAAAATCTGAAGCGAGGATTGGTGGGATTACGGAATACTGGAATTGCATGTATTGAATTTACGGATGAATGGGATTTATTAGGTGTAGCCCTGTGTGAGGGTATTATTTTTTTTTTAATATTATTTTTATTTTTGTTATTATTTATTTTTGTAAATTGTTCTGAAATTAGAGGGGCCAAACGCGGCGGAAATGTAGGGTAGGTAGGAGCATTTACCCTTATTTGGGAGAGAGCAATATTCCAGTGTTTACGATGGTTTTTTGTGTAGGAGCAGATAAAGCCGCTTGACAATTAATCTGTGCAGGAGTGTTGGAGGTTTGAGATTTCTGGACGTAAATATATGATGAGGAGATGAGGTTTTACTGTGATGGGTAACTTGTATGAAAGTTCTCAAATTATAATTGTATGTACTTATATGTGTACTATATATGGCTGACAAATAAGAGCAATTGAGAAATTAAATAAGTTGAAAGACAATTTCATGAATGTCATTCGGATTCATTGGGGAAAGTTGAGCTTGCGAAGAAGAAGCGTCAGTAGTTATTAATGATTAACCACTTTGGATACAGGAAGATTTTGAAGATTTGTTTCCTCCAATAATGCATAAATATGTAAAGTTATGAGAAGATGCGAAAGTGAGAATGTTCAGTTTATGGTACAGAATTGTTCCAGATGTTGCTTTTGTAATTTCAGATTTTTGCAGATGTACTAAAATACCAGGAGGGAAGTAGTTTATCAATGCAGAATATACATTTTGGTAAGAGCTAAAAATCAGATTATGGTTGGAAATGATATACAGCACATAATAAATCAAGTATACGTACAAAATCATACATATTTTCGCACTCGATTCAAAAATTAATTTATTACTTGGGTAAAATATTTCTCAATAATTATAAATACCATTTGTACGCAAGAGTGTAGGGATTTTGGACGGAGCAAAATTGGAGCATTAGGCAATTACTACTAAACATTAGAGTTATTAATACACATTTGTGTGGTTGTGTCAAATCATAACCCAAACATCAAGTTCAGTACCGACGGATTCCGCGGGGTCACCAGGAGCTCTGATAAAGAGTCAATATGGGAATTTGGGAAGATCCTCTGCAGTGGATGAAAAGTGCACCAAAAAATCCACGCTAATGAATCAACCACTATGGATGGTATCCACTCATAGCTTTGCATTGACCCATTCTTCAATAAACTTTTCGGAGGTCCACGGATGAAGGCCGTAGTTATTGAAACTGCTAGTAGTATTAGCATAAAGCAAGCCACAGCTAATGTCTTTGAGACAGGTGCTGGGGATCCTATAGAAAATCCGAAAACTTGATTTAAATTACAAAAAGTATATAGTGTTAAAAAAGTATTAGAAATATATATACAAATATACTAATGATGAGAGAATTCTTATTACATCGATCGTTAGTCAGACATACTTTGTAATCTTTTGCCCATGTCCATATCTTGATGTCGGTAGAAGCTCAATCTTTCATGGATGGTTTGGTTGGTGTCACCAGCTGTAAATTTCTTTTTTTTAATTTATAATGCCCTGAACAGTTCTACTCCATTATGTCACAATCACACGTTAATCATCTTAAAATACTACCATTAGAATCATATTTTGTGCTACTCTCTTCAGTTTCTCTCAGTAAATCTAATGTCATGTCATTTAGCTGGTCTTGAGTCTGAACCTGGTCAGCATCCCCGATTCTAACTGATGACCTCCGTGAGTAGGTATCACTATCCTCCCACTCGGCTGCTGGATCAATTCCAGGTTCCTAGGAGAGCAAACCCAGGAATTTCCGACATTAGGAAAGTTTTATTCTGTGCTTTTAAAAGGTGGCAGCACTAACAGCGGGATACTTACCGTGCAATTTTCTGCCGCATTCTGCACAAGGAAGAAAAACTCCCGGACATTTTTAGCAACAACGGCACATTGCGTCACATCCTCCCCAAAGATTTTTCTCATGCATACTCTCCAAGGATTTGCTGCTATATCCAACCACCTCAACTTCTCCAGGGTACCAAATGAGACGGGCAATGTTTGAAGCTGGAGGTTAAATATAGTCCCCTCTTATGAAACTCGCTGCTCTATAAGGCTGTTTCAATGATGATGCGATCACAATCCCAATTCCCAATAGGATTTGACAAAGTAGGACTTACTTTATTCTGGTACAAAATCAATGTATGGAGCTTTTGCAGCAGACCGAAATTCTCTGGGAGTTTTTGGAGCCGATTGTTACTCAAATCTAAATACTGAATGTGACCCATTACTCTACAAAAGCTATCTGGTAATGTTACGAGTAAATTATTTGACAGATTGACAGTTGATAATGATCCGTATGCTGCTAGAACTAGTGTTATGTCCAGGGATTTTAACTGTCTACAGGATAAATCATGGATATTCTCTTTGTGGTTCAACGTTGGCTTCAGAACTTTTGCACTCCTCTCTTGTTTCTTACTCAGGGTTGCCATAATTTTATGAATGTATTTACGAACTGCGGCAATTATTACTGATATTGATAACTGAGACAAGCAGTGGTATATTAAACCCCTTACTTGTGTGTTCCTTTCAAAATTGATTCTTATAATTACTATTAATTTAATTTGACAGATTCTTATGTGGTACTGCTCATTATCTATGATAGATATTACTATTAATACCTAATTACTTTAAAATGCTGCTGTCATGTCGTCCTGTGTCATGTCACCTCTATCTTCAGGCAAGCAGAAAGCTGAAACTGCAGGGAGAGTAAAGCAAACCTAGCAACACTAGCTAATTTTGGTAATGGGCATAGATAGTCATAAATGTTCATTGTATAAAAATTGAATGTAATAAATTAAATTCATTGCAATCAGCCATAACAATAAGTCTAGGTTGTTTTAGATAAGTTGGTTGAATATTGTTGAGTGAGACGAACGCAAGGGCTCGAGACTTAAAAAAATATTTTTACCAGCAATCAAGCCATCCGCCCACTATGGCCTACGGAAAAATTATTCGTAAGATAATATTACGATAATATATCTTATCAAACTTGATGGCAGTGAACATCTGAAAACTAGTTGCCAGTTTTTACGAAAATGTATTTATCCTAAAAGCAAGTTTTATCATTTTCAAAGTTTGAAAATTTAATGTTCAAAAATAATTTTAAAATGTCATTTAAATATTCAGTTAGCAATTATTGAACCTGTATATTGTAGCAATTGGTGCTATTGCTTTCCTCACAGCATTATCAATTACGTGTCCCAAGATTAGTGCAATGATTTAAGATTATTTCATATCGGCGACTTTATATTGTTGTTAATACATTGGATGGACAATATTGCATGCTAATTGTGAAAGCTAAGGACTTTGGACGATGAGCGTGCAAGTAAATACACGTAAGCTTGTTACCCTATATAATCCAGTTAACATTTCGTGAAATATATCTCTTTAATCAAAGCAATAAGCAAGTACATCAGATACATAATGTACTTATAACTCTCATGAGGCAAGATGTTATCACAATTTCCGCAATTTTAGTATGAATGTAATTCGTTTAATTTCGTAGTAAGAACTTAAGATCTAAAACGCACACTGTTAAACGTACTCCAGTTACCTTTAACACTAGTCTTGCAAGAATTTGTTATTGATTTTAGCCACGGGGTCGTCCGATCACATGAACTAACTTGTCTGATATGATGTTCTGTGGTCGATTTGCGATCACTGACTGAAGGAGGAGTGAGATGCACCATCGAACTTGGAGAACATAACAGTTAACAGCGTAAAAAATGCTGACAAGACTTCCCTACGTCTTTTGTGTGTGGCATGCACATGTCTCCTTTTCATTGTTGCTGATTGCAACGTTGGTCACACAATCTACAGCATTTGCTCAAAGTAATTGGATTTTAATCTAACCTTTCAGTCAGCAAATAAGGTAGTAGAGTACCCAGATATCGGAAAAGTTAAAATAAAAGTCTGAATATAATATAAATTAAGACTATGCAGTTTTTCGAATTTTGGAGGAAAGTTTCAAACTGGTTCAACAGTAAATAACATTTTTCGCTTAATAAATGTTCTATTTGGGTACTGGCAACTTAACAAACTTCTAGCTGATGTTGCAACAGAATCAGTTTTTCATTTGTATTAGGAAGTTAAATATTCTTCAAAAATGGGTGGCCCCAGTAAAAAAACTAGTCCCTCTGACAAATTCCTTGTCATTTACAATTTCATTTTTCTTGCAAAATTTAGTCCATCTCCGCTCTTCAGCGTCGACATGGTCTTCAATAAAACCACACTAAAAATCAAGACTAGGCATTCGTATCGGAGTTATTTATATTTTTTTTGAAATACCCAACCCGAAATTTTAGGCATTGAAAATATTGATGGGACTGAAAAGTGGGTGGGTTTAATTTAGATAAGGAATGTCCACTCAGTCCAGGAATAATTTTTAATATCCCCGACTGTGCCTCGACGTCTCGGAGCCGTGGAAATGACGCATATACGTGTTGTTCCATACATAACGTAGATGAGATAGTAGTCATTAAACAAACTTTACCATGTGTTACAAACAACTTCAATTTTACATGGTGTAAAGGACAATTTGGATCTTCATGTGCATGCGTTAATATTAATTAAAAGCAATTTATAGAAAGTAGAACCACACATGCTAGGCGGCTTGATTAATTCATAGTATTTTTAAAGCAATAAATGTGATTTCTGGGTCTAGAGAGCTACTTTTATTGAGCAAATTTTGTCACTTGCTGTTAAACTTCGATGAGTAACGTGTTTTAAAAATTAATGGGCTAATTTTAAGTTTTAGGGTAAAAACTGTCTCCAGGTAAACATATTGGAATTTTATCGAAGAATTTATTTTTGGAATTTTTAATTGCAAAAATAATACGGAAATCGGTTTTGTATTGGTATTTGATAGTGTATCCTTAATTTAGGATTACCCATCTTGTGAGAAACTGATTAATCGTGATAAAATAACAAGTTTTTCCATACATGAATTAATAAATTTTAAATGATAGGCTATCGAAAACCAGCAGAAAATGAGAGTTCAATAGCATTACGTTTAACCGCTGGGAAAGTGGAATTGGGTACTGAAAAAGACAATGACACCATATTTTATCCGTTGGCCGATGACGAAGAAAAGAACGAAAGCCTTCATGAAAAAACAAATTTGAGATATCCCGTAAATGGGAAAAGCAAGGAACATAATTTGCACGTCCTGGTAAATGCAATCAGACAAATTCTGGCCCAATTAGGTTTTAGCGTTTCCGAATTACGAGAAGCCCTTTCAGCGAATGAAAGTTTATTCCAAAATGATTCGAAGAATTTTACAAACAAACCAGCAGAAATAGTTAGAATAAGTGGTTGGCGCTCAATGCCTGAGTATGAGAAACGAATGACGGCCATTTTACGCAGACGAAATACAAACGAAGATAAGATCAAATTAAAAATTCAAGAGTTGTTACGGGTAATTAGAGAAATTGATTATGACGATTTTAAAGAAGCTCTAAAATTAACATCGAATTTCCATCAGGGAAATTCCCAAAATCGTACCCTGCTCATCAAAATGATTCAACTGGTAGCAAAAAAATGGGGTCAAGATGTATCCAGGCTTCCTGAACCTTTCGGCGATTTAAATTACACGGGACCTATCAATTATCCAGCTGAGTTTCGTGAAGAATTGCGTGGTCTAGCCCCTCTCCTCACTAAGGACCTGCAGCATGATCTTCAGAGAGTCCTTGCTAAAGATCTCAGTAAGCTTACTTAATATAACAATTTTCTGATAACACTCCAGTGCGAGGGAAACTTTATCCCGCAAGATTAATCTATTTAAATAAAAAATAGCATCAAATAAGAAATATTTGGTGTGACCTAAGAAGCATTTACTTCCCAATTTTATAAAATTGAAAGTGATGATGAGCTTTAACTTCAATTATGATCTTAATGTGGAGTCCACAAAGCTCATGAGAGGCTATGAAAGTGCGGAATCGGTTCCAAATTGTATTTCAAATAGACTAATGAGGTTGTGGTTGTGTAAGTCTAGTTAACATTTTGGTGTTGATTACTACAGGAAGGACTAGAAAATTCATACAGGAAGTGGCAACAATAGAAGAAGACAACGATGGGAATCGCATCGTGAGAATTAGTAGACATGTCACAGGGTCGTCCAAACATTCCAAACCAAAAATTAAGGTGTTTTCTGAAGGGAAGTTGCTTAAGCCAGTCTTTAAAACGAACAATGAAGAAGGTGTGAAAGTGAAATACAATATTTTAAAAAATACCATCCCACATACTAAAAAGGAAAAAACAAATACTGAGCCGGACATAAGTCCAGCACACTTAGAAAGTGTGATCAGGCGAGAGCAGCAACAGAGAAAAGCACGTATGTTTCTGGATGTAACAAGTGTTGATATCAAGCACAGGAATAGAATGACTCGTGCCAATGCAAGCAAACCTAATTCCAGAAAGAAGAGGCTATGAAAGCAATTTCTATTTTTGTTTTTTGTTACATTTATCAAGTAATCACTTCTAGCCTAATAAATGGCACACATTTTGTACCATATAAATATTTAACTGAATTTATAATCATTGAATAGAAAACCGAATTTTAAATCAGGGAACTCGGATTGTAACCCTCTTGAAATTATATGATAATACCCACGTTAAGTGTTTCCCTTCCCTGAAGTTTTATTAACTTGCACAAATTTTTGTCAATGAACATCACCTTTTACCATGTTAAGCTTACCAGAACCTATTAACTTTAATAATTACCAAATATGGTTCCGCTAGAAACTTGTGTACCATATTGACAACATGAGCAATTTTCAACACCAAAAGCATAAGAAGATTCTAAAAAATATGAATAACGTGTTAAAATATAACACTAATATATATGAATGCCAAAAAGGCTATACTGCTGTGACTGTCTAATTGAGTTTGAAGTTCAATGTTCATACTGCCAATCTGCCATACATCCGAACATTTTAAAGAAACTAAATGGCTTTTAATGCATGACTTTTAAACTAACATGTTTTATGGTCTTACAATTAATGATTTTGAAAGTCAAAATATCAATCTTAAAAGTCTTATTTCACTGAGTTGAAAATTCAAAACCTATTATAAGGTTCTATCCCTCGTCCCTGGCGGTATCATGGAAGCCAAAATGGAAAGAAACAGTGTGGTTAATGAGAAGATGGATGACTCCGCAGACACAAAAGAGGTTTTGGAGGTGACATCTAAAATATCTGAAGATCCAAAACTATCCATACTTGATCAAATTGAGGCCGGCGTGGTAAAAGGTTCTCAAGAAATTCAGGCGGGTATATCAACTGGCAATGAGAATGATGTTAATAATGTGTCGCCTGCAGCTGAAGTCGATAATACTTCGGAGACGATAAATGAAGAGGTAAGACGAATCCCGTTTTTAGTAACTGAAGAAACTTGTGAAGATTATTAAATGGATATACAGATATCAAAAAGGATTGAGAATAAATATGGCGTTTACTGTCTCGAAGCATTCATAACTCGAAATGGATTATTGGTTTCAGTATAAATAACCAATGCAGGATATTAAATTTGAAATAACAACTCTTGATTTCCAAATTCAACGGAAAATTTAATTATAGTATAACCGCTTTCTTTTAACGAGACTAGAAAGTCCCTGTTAACAATATTTTAAAGACTGACTAAAATATTTGGTGGTTAAAAATGTAGTAGCTGGAGACATTGTCAGATAATTTTATCGTTATTGTGGGTAGGATGGCGAAGGAAAACTGTCACAAAATAAAGTGTCTGACGATGATGTTCCTCTTCCCCACTCAAATTCTCGTTTGGCATCAACTTTTGTACTGCAAGTGGGAGAAAATGAAGATGATTTTCTGGCAGAGTTCATATCCCGCAGTTCAATTTCCTTTGATACGAGTGAAAAGGCTGACGAGGATAGATTGCTGTCAAATCAAGATGACGAGACGTTCAAAAGACTTAATGAAATTAACCAAAAAGTTCAAGAAATGCTGACAAAAAATGATCAAGAGGGAATCAGTGTTGATGCGATTAGCGAAGAGTTTTCAAATTTGTGGGAAGGAATACAAATGTCTCATAGAAACGAAGTACGACTTATTCAAATCGACCGTAATGTTTCGGTAAGAAATTTTACGAATTCCCACAGAATACTGCATGTAGCTAAATGGAATGATCACTAATGAGTTTTTTCTTGTTTATTTTAACGCATTAATTAATCCAATAACCTGCATACTGGACAGTTGCAGAGTTGTTGTAAGTTAGGCATGTCCCCGGTGTGTTTAAAAACCATTACCAATCTATGTATTATCTATTATATTGGACAGGCAGACCTATCTGCCACGATGGCCAAATCCAGATATCTCATAAAAATTGCCGAAGACGATCCTATCTTGGCTCAGAAGTTGGGCCGGAAATTAGAAGATGCATGGAATAGTGTTGATATTGGAGATGCACAGGAGCACTCCAATGAAAGTCGGATCGAGCAATTACGACAAGATATATTTGAGTTAAATAGGAATATAAACAGTGCTGCAAGTGTGGAAGGACATGACACGTATGCTATCAAATTCAAGAACTGGCTTTAGATTTCAAATATTTACCTATCACATTTTATATCACCCTTCCTCTGTACATTTCCTAAAGTAGTAGGGCATTATTATAGGACACAATCCGTTGTACTTTATTGTTTAACTAAATGGGACAAACGTAAATTGAATTTGAACTATCATGGTAAATCGTGACTCGATTTATTGATTAGATATCAGGATAGTGGGCTGAAAATTGTATTAATTTTGTAGCTTCAAATAACTTTCTGATGCTATCTTTACAACACAGGACTACTGCCCTAACATTACTACTTCCTTTTTTTGACATCATTAATTGCAGGAAAGCTTGATGCTGTGGCTAGTTGTAATAACTTGCTGGATCGAAATATATTTGTATTATCGGGAAATTTAACCCGAGATGAAAATGATACTCAAACTATTATCTCTTTTTATTTAATTTACTTGTATAGAGGTTGGGAGAGATGGGCGCAAATTCACATTCGGCCACAATTCTATTACTGCAACTTGTTTGTAATGATGTAGGTATGTAGATACTGTTTTTGTCATGTGTATTACTCTGAACAGGGTAAAGGAGTTCTTGGAGATCAAGGAGGACTTGAATCGTCAACGGAATCTCGCCATCGCTGAAGCTAATAACCTACGCACGACGCTTAATAGATTGTTCGCGAGAAGGCAAGAATATTTTGAACGCCGCACGAATTTGGAAGAAAAAAACAGGCTTTTGGATGATGAATTTGAAGCTCAGAAAGATGCCATGATTAGAGAAGCATCTAGAAAACAACGACTCACAGTTGATATGGAGGAAATTCGAACAAAAATGTTAAACAAAATGGCGGAGATTGATGAAGTGGAAAAATGTTTACAAAATGCGACACTAAAATATACAGAAACAGATAAGGCAGTTTATGAACAACGGGTATTTTAAGCATGTCAATTATTATTAGAATAGCTATTTCTTATTGCCATATTATTCTTGAGATTATATTGTGATTCTTATATATATTCTGGAGCTCATATTTTGAAATCATTTGGTTCCACTTAATATGACTTACAGGCTGTAAATGAAGCCGCTTTAAGAGACGTTGAGTTCTCCATTAACCGCATCGAGAAATTAAAATCCGACTTTCAAAACCAGCAACGACTTGTGGAACGTATGACTTTGGATGCCTACAGAAGATCGCAAGAATTAAGGGTAAGTTCTCAGAAAATCAAAGATAACAAAACTTTTCCGTCTTAACATACAACAATAGTAATTTTCGTTTTGTCCTGTATTTTCATATCAGAAATGTTTTTGTGATTATAAAAAGATCTGTCTTTTACAGGTGCTAGAAATAAGTTATTTTATGCGACTATACAATAAATAATTTATGTTGGATTTCAAAAAGGTTTCGATTATTCAAATTATTTCAACATGGTGGATATTATTTCGCCAAAACAATTATTCCGTGGGATAAATAAATTTTTGGCATCAGCAGTGATGTCGTAAGGATTAATAAACACTTATGAAATTGATTAAATAATTCAATCTAATTGAGTTTAGGTGAAAGAAGATGAAGTTAACAATTTGAAGCTGGAACTACATCGGGCCACCCGTCAGCGTTCTTTGAATGTGAAGAAAGTAGTCACTCTACAACATGCACTCGCAACTTTGGAAATCGAGCGAGAGAGCCTCAAGACAAAAATATGTATCCTGGAGAAAGATTTGGAAAGCGCACAGAAAAAGCTGGAGGGTAATAAAAGACGAGTAGAAGAATTGGACAAAGAAAGATCTTTTGTCAACCGTAACCTAAAACGTGCAGTGGCAGTATCCACGGAACATGCGAATCAAGCAAAGACACACGAAGTTGCAGTTAGAACAATCGAGGTTTGTTAATTTTTTAAACCTTTACTATTTATATAGGACATTCCTAAGGATATGGAAATATGTAATTATTGTCAATTATTTTCTTTGCAATAAAGAAAGCTGTGAAACTATACTCAGAGGAAATTGCTGACCAGAAACACACAGTTTATCGTTTAGAAAAGGAAAGAGACTTTTACAGCCACGAGGCTACAAAATTGGCACAACAAGTTGGGCTGAGACTTAGTGACATCAAAAAATTAGACATCGCAATTTTCCATTATAAGAAAAAATTGGGTGTGATTGAAACTCAAGTTAAAAAAACGCAACAGATATACGAACTTGCTGTGTACGACAGAAGCGTTTTTGAACGTACACTCCGTGACACCTTGGTATTTAAACACCTTCAAGCATTGAGCCACATTCCAACATAATTTTTGTTTAATTGTTTTACAAAGTAACATTGTATTCTTCAATATTTTTAACCAGGCTGAGATTGTGGAAAATAGCACAAAACTTCGACATTTAACTAACGAAGTGGCAACTCTAAAATATCAAGTGAACCAGAAAGATGAAATAATTCATATTGAAGCCTTGCGTAAATTATATTTTATAATCAATCTTTCTCAGCTTTCCCCATGTAAACAAATTGTGTATTTTTCAGGATCTATCGATATAAAACGTTTCATCTCATTTACGATCTCAAGTTAACTTACTGAACTTGATACCATTGCTAACAAACTTAAAACGACTGGGTTTTGTATGATTACAGGTTACGGTAGAATACTGAAGGAAACAGAATTTTTTTCAAAGGAGTCTCAACGAATTCAGCGTTTTGCAGAAGATACGCAACGACAGTCACAGGCTTTACAAACTGAAAGGTCAAGACTGGGTTGCTTCACAGCCGAGCTGCAAGGAGAACTATCGAAGCAGAATTATTATTGTACAGCAGCTGAGTCAACCATGGGGATGTATCAAAGGAAATTGATGGAGAAAGAAATCGAGCTTCGGCAATCCTGGCAAAAATGGAAAGAGTTGCATTCAATGATACGAATCGGTGCGTATCACTATCGCAATATCATGAAAGAGATCAAAGAAGCTCGATTCCATATTTTTAAGGCCAGGTAATGGTAATGCGTTTTTTTGAATAATCTGTAGAACATCCTTCTGTATGAAACATTAAATTTCTTGTTTTTCGGCTTGAAGAGTGCAAGCAGGTAGATTGAAGACAATGATGAATCAAACACGATTGTGGCACGAGATGGCAGTCATACAGAACAGCATTTCTAAAGAGAAGTGCATGATAAATGCCTTAAAGGAACAATCACGACACCCTGTTAATATTCACCGTTGGCGAGTTCTAGAGGTTACTGTTTTTTTAACTCAATCATATCTTGGCTTCGCGGCTTCCAGGAAGCTTTTTATTATTAATATTTGCATTGATGGATTTCTGTTTAAAAGGAAAGAGAACATTTAGGGAAGTTGCTGTTGCTGCCAATACTGTTAAAAAATAATCGTTCATAAGGTTTTCGGTATCCACTATATATTGTTCTTTGGGAGAGAGTATACGATATTTTTAACGCAATGCTGATTACTATATTTTAGGCCTGTATCTCGTAACTGAGCAGATCTCTTTGTAAACTGAAAACCGTTGTGGACGATCGTCAATTTTTTGAGTGATTTTATAATCGTTATAATTTTAATTGCAGGCAACTTCACCAGAAGCTTACGAATTGATTCAAAGGATCAATTTACTTACAAAGCGTCTTGTAGAGCGAAACGTGTACCTCAAAAACCAAGATGAGCAACTAAATGAGAAGCAATGTATGTATGTGGAAGTTCGTACATGTATTGAACGATCACCTGGTTTAGAAGTTCCGGAAGAGGTCAAGTACTGTCAGAGTTTAATTTCCGCCAAAATAAAGCAGCTGGAAGTACTGAAAAAAGATCTACACTCTGCGGAGAACCAAACCAGCTATTATCGTGACAGGGTGAAAGAGCTGCATATCAAAATGCAAGAACTGAAGCATGCATATTTTGCAAGAATGGACAGCAAAACTATTTGTAACGTAGGCATGAAAAGTCATCTTTTCAAAAATTGCGCTCGAGCGAAGACTGCCATTACCTAAAATTTATTTATGAAGTGTTATTACCAAAGTGGACCCAGTGAATTTTATTGGCTAGAGTTTATTTTGAAAGGTTCTAGTTCAGAATACCAAACAATATTGGTTTGTAGAATTCTTACACTTATAAACGTGTTACCGATGGCTTTAATGCTAGGTTACATTTGGGTAAGTAATATGTACATGTAATTCCGACAATAGTGTATGCAGCATCACGTTAGTTAGTTTGACATTTGGGAGAGATCCAACTCTTAACAGTACAACACTTGGCGTTTGAAAAGTAATCGAATCAAAGAATTTTTGTAAGCTAAATAAATCTGTGAAAAAACTAAGACTTGCCTGCTTTAACGTTCAGTTTATGGAGACACTAATAATTCAATACTTCAAGATTTCATCGAAAGATCATCCGTGATTAGTCTTGGCTGGTAAAGGGAAGTGATCATGAAGTGTAGCAATTTGATGGTACACACGGATGAAATCTATGATATTTGTAGCAGTTTTATTTTACGCCACAGTAAGTGATACACCTCTGATTCATTCCGTAAAATTTTGAGCCTGAATGCTGTCACCGAAACTGAATTTTAAATTCAATATTTATTGCTTTTACCTCGATTTTCTAAATAGCGAATCTTTCATCAACGTAACGGATAATCTGCAATAATTATTATATTAAAATTCAGATTCAAAGCAAATTCTACTTTACTGTATTGGCTTCTAGGTTACTTTATTCATATGGGCTTTCGCCCTTAAATAATATTAGAATATTACAATTTACAATGACTGTCAGAAATGTTAGAGAAATCTCAAGTTTAGCGTTGCTTCATTCAAAAATCTTCGCAGCCGAAGCTTTCTGGCTTATTGTTACACACAAATATAATATAAGTAATACCATCAAGTTTTGAATAGTGTGATTTAAAATTTACCACTGACCAAAACTACCTGTTCGTATCTATACAGGCGGATGGCTTGAGTGCTAGTATACGAAGTCAAATAGAGTGTAAGTTTAAGAAACTTTTGTTGAATTGAAAAGAACGTTGATTGCTACGTACAAAATTATGTAATTGTACGTTTAAACTCATTCCAGCGACTGATACATGCCTCACAATGATGTTCATAAAGCTACATTCAAATAGCAAATAACTTCTTTCACGATGGATGTCACGAAGAGGATGCTTTACTCCACTCCCAGTACACAGACCGTCTCATATTATAAATTATATATAATATAATATATACATAATAAATAATAATATAATAAAGCCAGGTACCAGTGCAGTTCCAGAGAAGCAGGTAAACTACAGATAACAGGCACAGGACAATTATTATTGTTGTCAAAAGTCGTAATTTTGGTGAAGGGACATTTTTCTGCTGCATGTGTTAATTCTGTGGGCACACGACTAGGCTCTCTCGTCAAAGAGGAAAATTTAATTAAATACTTGCATGTAGACCTTTAGAATTTGATACATTCCTAGTAGTTCGGGGGATTAAAATCCCATGCATTTTGGTTTTTGTCATGATTGTTATACGTTATATTGTCAGTGTCTCGTCATACGGGCAGTTTTAATCAAATTTGGTTTGTACGACACGCATAAAATACCCAGTACCCAGAGATAGAAAAGACAATCTGCTTTCGTTCTTATTTGGGTTCACATAATCTCCACACAGCAGTAGCGGCTTAACCAACGAGCAACAAATAGACTAATAAACCATAGCGGTCATAGACTCATAGACATAGGCTTATATAACAAAAGAGAAACAGTTTACAGCACTCCCTCATCAGCACCGTTTGTTTGCACATTTGTTCCGATTAAACATTCTATACAATTATCACATAAGTAATTATGCACGAGTGTATCTACACATGTAGTACACTGCCCTTCATTAAATTAAATCCAGTTAGTCTGTAAGCTTACGATTTGTACTTCAAGTTGAGGTTGTGATGCAAACATATTAGTGACTATAATAGGTGCAGACACATCTGACTCCTCGGACTACGAACTCTGGTCACTCAAGCTTATGGAAACTTTGTAGCTATGCTCGTATCAAAGATATTATCCAACTTCGTATACGAAGCATGACTAAGATTTTGCAAATTTAGTAAAAATTTTGCAACCTGGGTATTCAGGAGTATCAAATTCTATTTTAACAAATTCAGCTACGGTCAAAGATAAATACTTTGAGAGTTCTAGAATTTGACCAAGAAAATTCCAAATGAACCAACAATTTTGTACAACATTAGCTACCCTTAACTACATACACGTTTTTCCATGAATACTATATACATTTTCGAATAAAAAATAATTTTTCCGAAAGAATGAAATTCTATTTAATATTCATAGCTCATTGCTGACCAGTACCACAATCGCATCTTCATTAATTTTTATTACGATGTGATGGTGAACCTTTATGTAATTATGTAAATTTAATGCTCTAATATGCAAAATAGTGATAACATTAAACCCACATTAAAACACCGTGGGGCAACAGGCTTCTTAGGAAGAGCAAGTAGGAGCTCTCAAATACCCCAAAAGACATGATATGATTTTGGCATTTATTTTAATCCTTTTTAAAGTTCTAGCATTAGTTTAACATGTGTGCTCCATTGTTTTAAGGGCCGATGGACAGGGTAGAAATTTTTTTACGACTTCATCACTATGTGTAAGCACTAATAGGCCCTCATATTGACAACTTACGTATACTGTTTAGTATGTAGTACAATATGGGAAATTCCAAATTCCATGATGTTTGAATGACTACATTGAGTTGATGAGCAAATGTTGTACTAATAATCCTTCCGCTAGCAAACAATTGCGAAAGATAATTGCATTAACAAAATTCTCACGTGTTGAGATAAAACTCGGCGGAACTACGCTTTCATAAATTATATTATGAGTCATACAGAGGAACTATACATATAATGGAAAAAATGGATTTACATATATGCATTTGGACGACAAATGTCCCCCCGAATGTTTCATTGTATATGTAGTTTGTAACATTTTATGGACTGCCAGACCAAGACCTGTTGTCATGTATGGGTTTTTTAATCTTGTTAACAAAGTAAAACGTCCAAGATAAATCTGTATATCATTTAATGCCATCCAGTGAGATTTTGTACAAATTATTCTACAAAATTAATTCACAAAACACAGATGTGCTTGAGTTATTTACGCATTAAAGTCATAATTTTTCAAAATGTGACCTCAAATGTTAACCTAGCTTCATGAAAAAAAAATTGCTTTGCTACCATTGGGGAATCTAACATTCTGTAGTTAGCCCTCCTACTCCCTCATATGAGTTACAGAGGGCATGAGAGGCAAAGGTTATTACCAACCATGTATCCTCACCACTTGTAAAATTTTAGCAAGTACCACTTGCTTCAAGAAATCAATCCCAAATAAAAAAAAAAGTAATGCTTCCGAAATAAAATCCAACTTTTTAAAATGCCAAAAATATAAGAAATCATTTATACATGCCTCGTTGTTTATTTTAATTACATAGATGTAAATACGTTTCAATTACTGGTCAACAACGCTAAAGTCTACAATAGTGCTTTGTAGTTTCAGCATTTGCGTTTGAAGGAAAGTTAACTCAAAAATGATTTTAGAAAGCTTTCACCCAGTGAAAGTAAAAGTACGATATCAAAAGTTGCTGTTATTGCAATTCTATAGTCCTGAATTTTCAATTCAATATTCCTTGCTTATAAAAAATCTTCTGCAACTGCAGCAGACACGACACTATTTATATTTTGTAGTTCGAGACTCATTTCGATTTCGACATGTTAATTCGTGGATATTCTATCGCGCCTCTAAAAGGAGTTTATGTAGCTACAAACCAAATCACTTACCATTGTCCACGTCTATTTACAAAAAATAGTTGTATGTATTACAACTAGTAATTATTACTATTTTAGCATCAAAATCAGGAGCACATCCAAATTACTGTATAATGGCAGTAAACTGCAGCGTTTTGTCTCTGTCCTGTCTGTTTGTGCTGGGTGATATGTATGTCTACGTACTGGGTAAAAATGAACTCAAGGTTGGATGTTAGATTGTTAGATGTGTCTTCTACCATGTGTATATATGTAGTATATTTGTCTTTAATTGAAATTTGTGTGCGGCTTATGGGAAAGATGATTATATATCGTCCCAATTACTTTGTGAAACCAAAATGACTTAACAAAAGAGGAAACGGAAAGCAGTCATTAACGCTTTTTTACGAAAAGAAGAAATCAGTCAGAGGTGTATACAGAATCAGAGCTTGTTTGCTAATCTCCTCTCCTCCACTGTGAACAACTATGTAATCCAACTTCAAACTTCAATGGGCCCACAAGCTTCCTAACAACTTCAAAGAAAATACTGTCTGAGATTCGAGATTTGAGAATATTTTTACTGCAACGCCGTCGTTTCTTCGCATGCAATCTCGTTATGTTCAAAAGTGGAAAACAAGCACAAAGCTTGTGTACAGTACACGTATTAATTTTTACTTAAATTAAATACATACTGAGACAAAAGCTACACTGGGCAAAATGAGTACATACACATTGCAGCAAATCCAGCCCTGTTGTAAACTGGAAGAATTGTTTTTGTGAACTATTTTTTGCATGTGTACTTACAGTAAAGATTTCTTAAATGCAAGTCAAACCCTTTCCTTATCAAGCAGACAATCTCAGCCTGCTGTTGTCGGAAAGTGAGAACTTGATCGACTAGTCCATTCAGATAAAATAAAGCTAAAAAAACTGCGAGAAATTCACATAGCACACAGTTCCAGCAAGATGTTGGATAACTATAGCTATATGTAATTATGTACATATCATTACATTTTGGCTCTTTTGATTTAATGCTGCATGTGTACAAACGCAACAAACACATTCATTGCTTCTGGTTAAACTTACTTTAGCAGAAATACGTAATCATTGAGATAATATTAAATAGATTACATGCTCGAAAAACAGTACATCTTACTAGCGCTCACACAAGTATGTATATATCCTCCCTAGTCCAATTAACTATTGCAAAACCATAAAATCTGGAGAGACTTCTCCGTAATATTTAATCCAAGTACTTAAAAAGCACATGAAAATGTTTATTATTTCAGATCAAATATTAGCCTGAAACCCATGTTTTAGTTCTTAACATTCATTCTTAACGCTCATACTTATTTACATAACGAGTTGAAAAGTAATGTCGAGATGTCGACAGAACGTACTGAAATTGTAATCTCTTCTGAACACTTAAAAAATATCAACCACTTCTAAAAGAAATTATTTCAGACTGACATAAGATGAAGCAGGTCAAATTAAAATAAAAGTAATGTGATTTATGAACGTATTACAAAATGCATTGAATTCATACAAATATATCAACTTTTATGCAATAAGCTATAATAAATGAATAATATAGAAATAGTTAGTAAGAAATGACTCTAAGGTTTCCAAAGTTTCAGTGTCCCGTCTTCACTGTACGTGCAAATTAGATTTTGATGCGGATGATGAGAAATACCGATCACGTCTTTGTCATGAACCTAAAAAATAATAAAAACAATCTTTTAATTAGATTTAGGGCTGAGGAAAGGATTATTTGAAGCGTGATCTGAATAATATAAGGTTATAGTTTATAAAACTATCAGCCACAACGACAGGTGTCCTTACTGTTAAAGTCCTCTCGAGCTTTCCAGAATTCGTCGAAAAGCAATACAACACACGGTCCTCGCCAACACAATATATCCATTCTCCACGAGGAGAAATAGCTGAGCAAACAAAATCTCCACCTTCTCGCTTACCGCTAGTGAATGATTTAACGATCTGTAAAATAAAATTATAGAGTACAGCACTTGTCGGAATCCCAATCATCGATCATGTAATAGATTTTCGGATGAGCTACCTGTCCCTGCATATTCATAATGACGGCAGTGTTACTTCGGTTACAAACGACGAAGTGATCCGGATTTTTTGGTAATAACATAATACAGTTAATAGGAATATCAATTGCTCCTGTCCCACCGAGGGATTTGTATGTGTTTAAACATTCTGTGGTTTTCATACTCCAGACTTTTATAGAGCCGTCAGATGATGCACTTATTATGTTGTGACTATCAGCGGTGAACGTAACTTCGTTTACAAATGACGAATGTCCCCGGAACTCCTTGATGCACTTTCCAGATTTCAGTCCATGAAGTCTACAGATGGAATAATAATCAAGTACCCCAAAACTGTAACATTCTAGTATATTATGACTTTCTTATTTCTTACCGAATCGTCATGTCAAAAGATGCACTTAAAAGTTGTCCATTATCCCTCGAAAATTGCATACATGTAATACCCTTGTTATGAGCTTTTTCAAACCGTCTCAAGCACTGCCCTGTAGCAATCTTCCAGACTTTTATTTTCCCAGCTTGCGAGCCAGTAGCCAACATTTCGGAGTCCCTACTAAATGCGAGACAGAGAACCGCTTCTTCCATCATCATGTAACTGTCCTGTAGGAAGAAAATACTATTCAATTATTCAAAGCCCTTTACTACCTGCTCCACTTCCCAATACATCAAAAGTCAGTATACTCAGCTTACCTGAGCTTGATATTTCAGATCCTTACGAATTTTTCCCGTGGTAAAATTCCACACTTCGATGAATCCGTCTACAGAACCAGACACTAAGTACTGCCCATCCTGAGAGAATCTTGAACACTCAACGTGTGTCTTCTGACCAAATTTAATTTGCTTAACCATTTGGGTTGGATACTTTTCATCTTCCTGCTCTTTCATGGAAGCCTTCCCTCTAAATAAATCAATGGCGGTACCCGGGGGCAGCAGACCCTGATGCTGCTGCCATTTCAGTGCTTGAGCCAAGAGTGCTAACAATCTGGACGGTGGCACTACAGACACTTCTCCCGATAATGCTTGAGCGATCGCTGACCTCCTCTTTTCCTTACTGCTCCCTTCTGAGTAAGCCTCCCGTGGGTCAAAGTAGGAACGTGCAAGTAGGTTCTCTGAAGGGAAATTTACTCAAATGTCAACACAGATACTTTCCACTAATAACGAAATATACGCATCACAAGCTTTGAATAGCTGACCTTCAAATTCCTCAAAATTAATTTCGTATAAAAATATAAAATTATACCACATAATAAATTGTATCAAAAATAAAAAATAATGCTGCTTTCAAAAGCTATTCAAGGTCTTGAACTCACGATTCATCAATTATATAAATATATATCCAAACAAATATTATAATATTTACCCAAATGCATATATCTTTCAGGCTCCAACTGCTTCATCATTATCATAGGATCTGTCTGCCGCAACAGCGATCTCGCTGCTCCCAACTCTCTCAACTCAATCAATTCCAGCACAACCTTCACCAATCATCAAGAACATGTCAAAACATCAAAATCCCATCACACGGACCACCTCAAACTCCCTTTCACAATTCAAGATCCCATTCACCAACCTGTTCGTACAAGTCGATAAGTTTTTTGTCCGGTAACTTCAGCGACTGAGTGACTTTCAGTACTATGTCCCAATGTCCACTGATAATATCCCCTGCAAAACTCTCCACGCTATCGACTGTATTCAAGCTAACTCCAGTCTCCTCTTGAAGTACTTGCAATGTTCTCAGCAAGTTAGACTCCTTCAGGAATTGCTGCACCAGCCGAATGATACTTCAATTCAAATTTTAAAAAAACATGTAAGCATTTTCCGGTGACATTAAAAATCAACAATAATCTCATCCTCGCAATAATCCATCAGATTCACTCATCCGCAAACAATCCTTTACCTCTTACTACTGAAAACAATACTATATTTTAAATTATTACATTCAACAATAATTAATTCTTATTTCTATTAACTTACTCCGTTGATTCAATTTCAATCGACATGATTAATTATAATATTCCTTGTCCATACAATGTAAACCGTGAATATTCCCGTCTAAAACAATTCAAAAAATCAAATTACAATCCTCACCGTGCCAAATAATGTCCACATCAAATACTGTTATTAATTCAAAATCAAAGTAATTTAAATCACTGACCTTACTCAAACTTTCGAGGAGGTGAGAGAATACTAGATCGGCTTCAAATTTAATTCGTAAATAGCGGCAGAAATTTTTTAATTTTAGTTACACTGGAAAGACGAATGAAACGCTCACACATGTAGTTTACACTTTATACACAATGACAACGACAACCTTAAAATTATTCTGTTCAACACAGATAGCAATGCTTATATGTACACTCACTTTATAAAATGCATATGGTAAACACACCGCACGACGAAAGGAACATGCGGAGTCTCTGCTGCTCTTCTCTAGAATTCAACCCATAGAGTTTACCTTCGCTTGCTGCTGGAATGGAATGTAAGGAGTAGTTAATACAGAATAAACACAGCATAGAGTTTAAATGCTGCATATGGTAGAACTTTATCGTTGAAGTGTTTACAAGCCCTCAACTGCTGTCTTTCTTCGGCGTAATCATTTTATAAATGTTTATTATAATTCGTTGTATTTAATCAATCATAAATATATTTAAGGTCAGTTAATTGACTTGAGTTCTTACAGCAGCTTCAAAGCGATATTTAATTCTCTCATGTTAAATCATTCATTTCACGAAAGTATTATCTTTTTAAAACCCAGAAGCCTATGGCCATTCAGTGAGTTCATGGCTAACCGAACGACGGTAATTTTTCAGCTGGAGTAATGTTCTTATTTCTATGTATGCTTAAATTGCGTGAAAAGACTTTATTTCATATTGCTGAAAAATAATGGTACAAAATGTGGGTCGGATTTTTTCAAAGCTTGTGTCTTATCACAGTAGTAGCCTCAAGGACAATGAGTGAATCTCACTCAGAGATGGATTCAGATTTAATGGTCTGTCGAAATCAAAAATAATAACTAAATTGACTACTTTATAATTTGGCATATAATATCCAATTTTGATTTTTGGAATTGATTGGGAAAGTTATTAGGAGTGATTTGATGGAATTAATTATTAGAGGATGTTCACACTTTATTAAAATTGTAATATCCTTCTTCTAGGGGTGCAAAATTTCGTATTATATCGAAAGGTAAGAATCAATACTGAAATAAAGTATGTGATGGTTTCCCTCTCTCTGTAGGTGTTTTTGGGGATGTAAGGGAATAGATGGTGAAATAGGTCAGACATTTATAAATGACTACGGTTGGATAAAATAGGTTAGAAATGTATAATTGGCTACAGTTGGATAAAATATGTCAGAAATTTATAAATAGCTACAACTGGGTAAAATTCATAAATGGTTACAACTCGATAAAATTCATAAATGGTTACGCCTCGCTAAAATTCATAAACGGATACAGTTTGGTAAAATTCATAAATTTATCCAGTTCGGTCAAAATAAATGGCTACAAATCAGGGAAATAGTCATTAATGGCTACATTTGAGTAAAATCTGCAAATGGCCACAGTCGTGTCAAATCCACACATGACTAAACTTGGCTAACACCTTCAACTGGCTACAGTTGAGTAAACCCTACAAGTGACTACAATTTGGTAAAACCCATAAAAATGACTTGGGTAAAATAGCTAAAAATTTATGACTATACACTAGCGTAAAATAAGCTTTAAATTTATCAATAACTACAGTTGGGTAAAATAGACCAGAAATTTAAAAATGACCACAAGTCAGTAAAATTCATAAATGACTACACTCGGGTAACATTTATTACTACAGTTGAGTAAACCGGCAATTTATAAGTAAATACAGTCAAATAACCCAGAAATGTGTAAATTGCTTTTATTTTGTTAATAACTATAATCCGTGTAGTGAGTTAGTGCTGTCCCATTCTGCAACATAATAACAGCAGTAATGTAAAATAATTCATTAACATAAAATTAATGGTTAATTCAAAATATCACAGCCCATAAAAAGTGTAGTGGTTGAAGGTATAGTTGAGTGTGAAGTTTGTAAGCCCGAAGTAGAGCTGGAAGTTGATGACTGGTAACCACTGATGTTGAGTATGCGAAGAGATAAAACGATGGAGTAGTCGCCGTCAGTATGCGAGTTTGAGCTATTTTGTATACTGCGTTACGTGCGGGTTCCTGGGATAAAAAGCTGCGAATAGGCAGGAGTAGTGGTTTAGTGGATCTGTGTGTGGACTCTGTATATAAGTAATATTATTAGTACAGTGAACTGACACGTCTCAAGAAGGTTAATAATTATTTATATTTTTACGGAAGAAATGTCTGTCATTGTTTTTTCCACGTTCCGAAAATATTTTCTGGTGTAGTCCAAAGGTAATTGCGTTGCGATTGTAAGTTAACATTTGCTATTCTATTTCAGCCTTTCCAGTCTTGGGTCGACAGTGAGCAGATCGTCTGTATACAGTAACGTGAAGGAGTTTTTTCGTCAACAAGAGAGCTCAAGAAGATTTAAAGGTGAATCATGTTATTTTGTGATACGTATAACTATTTTTAGTAGTGTAATGCTATTTATATCAAGCATGTGATTTAATTGGTTCCATCACGTCCAATTAGTCTCGGATGAGACTGACTATCTGTGGAGATTCCAGCAATGGGTAAATTTGGTTGTGGAAAGAGCCGGTTGAGGAATATTTCATTGGGATGAGAATATAAATATATGAGTCTTTGGGATGCGAGTTAGGTGAAGGAAGTGATGGTGGGGATGGGATGGTGCCGTTATTTTTGTTAGTTAATTTAAATGATAGTCTGACAGGATGGTTATGATGGTGAGCTGTGGTGTTGGAGAGCTGGGCTGGTTAAAAATGGGATTTATGTTTGTTTTTCCAGACAATAATTTTTGCAATGGGAGATAACGACACTCGCCGTAACGTTTATGCGATTTTGGATTTCCTCCAAGATGAGTACAACAAGTCTTCGACATCTGCAGATAGTAAAGAAAGTATTGAAGTAGCCATGCAGTGCTTGGAAACTGCTTTTGGTGTCAATTTGAAAGATGTTCAGTACAAGCCCAAAGTTACTCTGAGGAATGCATTAAGCGAGAGTCAGCGATCTGGTGCCTCAACTTCAACGTCCCAACCACAGACTTCTAGCGCTGAAGTAATTTCTCGTAATTCTGTACGGGTTTTTGTAGTTATGATGGTTTGATGAAGGAATTTCTATTTTGGTGCTTGTTCAAGATGATTGGATAGTATGTGTGGATGAAGTGGATTTGATTAGGCTCACTGAGTATAAGTCAGGAGGCTTTTGTGGGTAATAGTTAATAAATCTTTTGGCTTACAGACAAGACCGGGATTGAATGGCGAACCTTACACAGTTCCCAATGAAGCAACAGAAGAGGCTCAAAAGGCTGCTGATACTCTCAAGAATTTGGGTAACGAAAAAATGAAAGAAGGGATGTTTGAAGAAGCTAGGCAACTTTATGACAAGTAAGATACTGTTATGTTCTCTATTTGATTTTTAATTTTATTCTTGATTTGATTACGACTGTAAATCAGTCTCATAGTAGAACTGTGTACGTGAAGATACTTCAGCCGGGAAACTAATTATGCTGATTTCACTTTAGAGCTATAGAATTGGATGGGAGAAACGCGGTATATTTTTGCAATCGGGCAGCAGCTTTTTTAAAGCTAGAAGATACGGATAAGGCTCTTAGAGACTGTCAGATTGCGATTCAGTTACAGCCTAACTATGCCAGGGCATATGGGCGAATGGGGTGAGTTTTTGTTCGCTCGTAGATCTATACTCACTGATTTGACTACTCACAGTGTTATTAATTAAATATCAATGAATGTTGAAATCTTGAATCGTTGAAATGAGCAATTATTATTTCTGTAGAGTAATTTACTCATCTTTGATGCAACACGTCAAAGCGGCGGAGTGCTATAGGAAGGCCAGTCAATTAGATCCTTTAAATGAAAGTTATGTAAACAATCTCAAAGTAGCTGAAGAGTGGGCTGATGCTAATGAAGATAATCCTGGAGGTGCAGCCGGTGGAGCAGCAGCCGCTGCTGCTGGTCAAGCACCAAATTTTCAGGCAATTTTTTCGGATCCAAATTTGATTAATATGGCAACACAAATGTTGCAAAATCCCAACATGCTTCAAATGTAAGTGGATCACCTTTTACGCGCAAATCAGTGTCTGAGGTTGTGACTTATTTGTTTTTAAATTGCAATTTCATTTGGAACAGGTTGCGTTCGTTTATGAGTGGATTTCAAAACGCTGCCCCGACTGATGCTGCTGCTGGAGGAGGCGGTCCTCAGACTATGGATGGACTTCTTCAAATGTAAATCAGTAAACAATTGTCGTCATTTTTGGCATAAGTACTATTTCGGTCACTAGTTATAATAATTCATGACGGGAGGTTACCCCTGAGTTTTCTAATTTGATACTATTTCATTTGCAGGGGACAAGCAATCGCACAGCAGATTCGCGCTGCAAATCCGAACTTGGCCGATCAGTTAGGTTCACAGCTGGGAAATCAAGGACCTAGATCTTCTCCGCATGGTGATAGCTATGATTTGTAGACAATTTCATCAATTATTACGTCTATAAATATCTTTGCATACTTTTATTGCTACCAAGAACTAACACCAAATCAAGTGGTGTCACTATACTCTAAAAAATACAGTTTTATTGCTGAAAATCTGTTACAATACTGAGAGATGTTCCCGTTAATTGTTATAAATTGATTAATATGGTTTATTATCATTGTTATATATACTAAACTAGAAGCCATCTCTCTTGCAGTCCTATCTACTTCCTAGTCTATCTTGGAGTTCAACTCCTACAATTTCACTCATCAAATGCGGAGCTTGTTTGACCATCCGACTAATGTTTTCATCTTTGTTTTTTTTAAACTTTTTGCAAGAAGGCGGTTTTACTCAAACAACACTGATTTTGAGTAATTACTAATCTTTGGAAATTATCACCCAAAAGTGGAAATACTCAAGTATGTAAATGGCACGTGAATCTGCTGAATAACTAATTTCTATAGATAAAACCATGAAACGTACTCCACCTTCTCAGCGCCCCCTTAGTAAATCATGTCTATAGAACTCGAAATAATAATTACAAGATAACTAAAAAGAAGTTAGGTCAACTTATATCTAGGGTACCGAAGCGTGGTCACCTATTTCAAAGGCTGGTAATAATTGTGTATTTTTCTGATTCGCAAAGTTTTGAAAAAATGGTTCTGTTATATTCACCTGTATAAAAAAAAATCCAATAGAATTATGTGAAGATGCAAATATTGTTATTTAAAACTAATAATTTAGATTGTATAGCAAAAATAAATCATCAATAATAAACTTATGTCCCAAATTATACGGGCTTCAAGGTACACACTGTCCTTTTAATCATCATAATTTGCACTTATCGCTGTTATCAACTTTATCTACGCAATCAGACTCATTTCAGATTACTCATGAAATGTCAGCTGTAGGACTTAGGAATCTGGTACTTACATATCTACAGTAATTATTTATTTTAAAATCCCTAAATCCTAATATTGCTGCGTGTAATAGTAAAGCAGAGCATTCTCATTTTGTCACATAGCACATTGACGGCCTACGATTTCCCAAACCACTTCCCAAAAGGACAAAAATGCTACTCCAAGGGCGGCATCTACTGTCTAAACGGAACATCCACAGAATCCGCACAAGGGTTTGATTTACCGGATTTTTAGGAGTAATGTCAGTCATAAAAAAAATGACTAGTATATCTAATCGATTTTATTTTGTTTGATCTCTCAGAATTTAATTAAGTTTCATCTTTTCGTAGTCTACGCGCATAAATGTAGATTATTTTGTAAGAGTTTGTGAGTGATGAGTGATATTATTAACTTTTAATTGAACTTATTTGTTCAAATTCCCATTTGACCAGTGCTGTATATTTGTGCTGATTGTGTGAGAGAGTGAGGGGTCATCAGTAATTAAAAGTCTCAAGTTTGTACTTAATATTTATCCAAAATGACGGTCATGGAATTTTTTGGGTGTTCATTCCTCGCCTTTGGACCACCATTTGCTCTTTTTGTTTTCACCATTGCCCATGACCCTGTCAGAATTATTATTCTTATTGCCAGGTAAATTAATTTATTTTAATAATAAAATTATTGGATGAAGGACTTAAAATTAAGTATTATAATATGATATGTTTTGAGAGTTTTGAGAGTACAATATATTTTTGAAATAGATTTTAGTGACACATTTGGGATTGGGAGGTGTTGTGGACAAGTTGTGATGATTTAATTCATTTGTTTTGGTTATAGTCATAATTAATGCACATGGGTGTTTTTATATTTGTTACAGTGCATTCTTCTGGCTTCTGTCATTACTGCTGTCGTCATTGTGGTGGTTCATTGTTAGTCCTCTGAGGGAGCAATTAGCCTTTGGAGTTGTCTTCTCAGTATTATTTCAAGAACTGTTCCGGTTTCTAATCTATATTCTTCTGAGAAAAGCTGAAGGAGGGCTGAAGAAAGTTACGGCTGATGTCCACACCCAGCTTGTTGATAACAAACACATTCTAGCTTATGGTATATTATATACGTGTATTTTTGTAGTATTGAAATCAGTTGATAGAGCTGAAAAATGACAGATGAATGAGTTAATATTTTAAATGTTACTTTGACTGTCAATGAACTGAATATTTCGTCTGGATATTGTGTGGGTATGATTTCTAAGAGTTTAAAGATTTTGAAAGATTTGTGGAGATTGTTAGCAAATTTTTTGTTGTTGTCAAAAACTGACTGGGATTCTTCAGCCGGTTGAGGGAGGAAGTGTTTCTAAGAAATGTTTAAATGGAAAAACTAATTTCGCGGAATTTTTTATAATTTGAGAATTGTTGATGACTCAGTTTTTCCTTTATATTTATGAGAATTTGATTGTTTGCTTTTCGTTTAGTATTGTCATTTAAGTTGGGTCATTTGGAGTGATTTATGTTATTTCTTGGACGTTTAACGGCAAAATAGTACTTTGATGAGCTATGCGATACTTTTTTGAATGAAATTTTGTGGAGAGGGTTGTGTGACAGTATTGATATTTTTGATGGCAGCGTTTTATAATTTTTTGTAGTTGCTGGTCTTGGTTTCGGACTCATGAGCGGGGCGTTCGCGCTAATCAATGTATTAGCAGACTCAGTTGGTCCAGGTACGGTTGGGTTACGTGAAGGAGGGGACTCACCCTTGTTCTTCATTACTTCGTCAATAACAACACTGTGTTTCATCTTCTTACATACTGTATGGGGAGTAACTTTCTTCCATGCTTTAGACAACAAAAATCTGTGGCTCGTCGCCTCTGTAGTGATCTCTCACCTGATAGCTTCACTCTTGGTAAGTCTTATGTGCATTTATGCTTTTCATGGAGGTTAGAAGAAAAATGACAGTATTCGTAGGTTTATGAGAGTTGAGAGTCATTGTTGAGCAGATTTTACGAATGAAATGATCTAAGATTTGTAGTCTTCTGATCTTTATTCAAATGATGTAGCGAAAAAAGTGAACAGGACAATTAGGCACCATTTTATTTAACATTATCAAACCAAAGCATATAACAACTATCTTCGTAGTAAGGTCCAGAGAACCAAAATCATTGTGTAAACTTGAGAGCAACGTGCAGTGCCTGTAAATGTAATAAAATTGTTGTAATTTTCAGACACTACTAAATAGTCGGAATTTGTACTGGGCTACCATTCTGCCGGATTACCTGATTCTACTTATATGCGCCGGGATTGCATTCCGAGTAGCAGGCGGACGGTTTTCGAAAGAGATCTTTCGATTTTAGAGGAATCTGATAGTTCTGATTTCCAATTTTGAGCGAATGAACTTTTTGATATGATTTTAGATTGTATATTTAAATATACTGAAACCATTAACTTATCTTACCATGTTCAGATGGCCACCGTGTTTGCTTTGCGATTGTGAGCTATGTGTATTCCTAATGAATCAAATGTTAATAAATTTAATTACTGTAATGCCTTTAATATTTTGATGGTGATTTTGAGTATTTAAGACAATTGTCAAATTAAAAGTTACTACTTACGAACGACCAAGTGAAGAACAAAGTGAGTGGTTGGTAACAAGGTGTGAAGGGAATTCAAGGAAGTTCAAGATAGCAGGAATGCATGAATGTATCTTTTCTTATTATGGGAAAATTGTCCGTACCTTTTTCTATGAGAATGCCGGCCAACATCAATCACGGTTTCTTGCTCAGCTAGTTCGAAAGCCCGTTTCATCAAGGAAGTGATATATGGGTTTGAGCGGGGTGGAATATATCTAGTCGTGAGATGCTTTGGCATTTCCAGCTGCAATTGTAAGATGTTTTCGTCGTGATAATGGACATTCTCAAATGCGTGCACAGTTCCACTATCCGAACGATGGAAGAGAGGCAGTTTCAGCACTTTATTCATCGGTGGTCGTTTCACCGTCTGCATTACGGTCGTTTCCACCGGCGCAAGATAATAACCATCGTCTTTCTCTTTGTGCTGAATTCGATTCTCCACAAGTTTTCGAATGACCGTTGGAACGAAGTTATCAATTATCAGTCTCTTCAATTTGAGCTCTCTGAACGGATTGCAATGCCAAACCAATATATATCAGTCATTCAGTTTACGTGATGTCATTCATACTCTTGGGAATGTTCCTAAGAAAGGTAAACTGCCCTGCTGCATGCTTGTATTTCCTTTTATGTTACGGAAGGCTATGATTAAAGGTTACTTTAGGACAATTTACTTCTATGCAGGAACGTAACCAGTAACCGGATAAGACCTTCGCACAAATCCTACAAATGGGAATCACACTTATTGGGAAAAACTACTGAGGTAAAAAGAAATTCCCTGGAGAAAACTAATGAATGCTGGTGGTAATTCTGGGAAATGAAAGGAATTAATAAGCTAACTACAAGGGGCTCTTAGTTAGCAATTGGATGGGGCTACATGGTCCGACTAGCAATGAACTTTGTAAACCTTACCTTCTAAGATCAACTTGTAGGGCTATCAGATGTTTTCTTTGACGAAAATTGTCTTTATGAGATTTTTCTAATTCCTCTCGAGTGGTGTGAAGTTTGAAGCGAAGCTTCTGCAGTTTCCTCAACTTGACCTCAACCGCTGTCTGATGAGCTACCAACGCTCCTTTTATTTCATTCGCCGTCAACTCATGCTCTGCCAGTTTTAGTCTTATATCTTGTTCCCGGAGCCTTGACTCCGCGAGTTCCTGCTGCTTCATCTCAATCAGTTTTTGCTGCTCATTAGTATGGTCGAGTAAACTCTTGCCTCCATTCAAAACTTTGCTTTCCAGCCACTGAATTCGATCCGATAGCTTCGTACACTCTGTCTCAGTAATCTTGACACGTTGCTGCGTCTCCTCCAGTTTCTTGAGCAACCTATCCTTCTCCTCCTTGACGGTCACCGTATCTTTGAGCAGTGCTTCACGCCTTTTCTCTAAAACAGACATAATGTATTTTGGGTCCGTTGTTGCGTCCAGTCCGTATGGCTCTAGGAGTGGAGCCAGCTCTTGGAACCTCTGTGACTCTGCCAGCTTCATCTGTTCCGAGCTTGAGCTACTGCTACTTGCGTGAGCTGTACGAGCTCGACTTCTCACTTTTGGCTTTGAGGTCTCCTCCTCGCTCGCCATACGATTGTACATGGCTTTTTTCTGGAGCAGTTGGGATCTCAAACGAGCTATTTCCTCCTGATATTCTCTCAGCATGGCATCCTTTGGATCCTCGTTAATCTTCGGTTTGTTTTTGATTCTCTTAGCTCGACTTGCGTATCGTAGGGTCGTCATAGTCTCATCGTAATTGAAACTAGCAGGTCCAACCGTAGCAACCATGATTGTTCTCGAATTCCCGCCTAGGGAGTCCTGAAGAAGACGAGTTAACTTTGAATCACGATATGGAATGTGAGTACTCTTCCCATCTACCAGAGCCGCAATGACGTTTCCCAAAGCTGACAACGACAAATTGATTTTGGTCGCTTCTTTCAATCGCTCTCCACTAGCACCTGTTTTCGCTTGCCGCTCGGATCCAGCCAAGTCGACCAAATTGAGCTTGCCCACTTTGAAGTGATTTCTCCCATCCGGCCATATCTCTGACACTTCTACCGTAATCATAAAGATTGCATGAGACCGAGAACTGTGCTCATTCATATTTGTCGCTCCCACAGATCTATTCTTATTCCCTTTTGCCATCAGTTCATTGATTTCTGCAATGTTTCCACACAAAAATGATGATAAATCCTTGACGTACACTCCCGTCCTGTTCTCCTTCAGCTCACATTTCTTTATTCCCTCTTTAGACAACAGATCCCGTATTTCTTCCTGATAAATCTCCAAGTACGACGCTCGAACCAGGTAACGCTTCTGCTCATTACTAGCAATGTGCTTGAAGATGTGCTTAAATGCGTTCGGAATAACTCCCTGCGTCTCCTCCGACTCGTGGTTTCCTACGGGAAGTAAATAATTATCGTTGTCATGTAACTTAATTAATCCCTCCCGATTTATTTCCCTCCTTCAAAGAGCCACACACATACATATACTTTCCAAAAAGCTACCCATCCCCCCCCCCACATTATACAAAAAGACCATCAGTAAATAATTACTTCCACCCTATACAGACTAATACATGCTCGTACTTCTTTGCACGGACAGAGTAGTAACTTGAGATGATCTAGCATATAATTTTTTTACCCTGTACAGTCTAACAAAGTTCTCCCATGTTCCGCAAAAAAATTCATGATTTGCAACCTAATCATCTCCGTCTTCTCATTCATTACCTTCCATCGTATATGTTTTCCCCGTCCCTGTTTGGCCATAGGCAAAAATCGTTCCATTAAATCCTTCCAAAACCGAATCCACGAGAGGTCGAAAGGCTTCTTCATAAAGATACGGCTGGGAGAAGCTGATGACAAAAAATGTCAGAGAGATGTTACTTATTCATAGAACAATCACATACATACATCCAGACTCCCACATATACATACATAGCAGAGAGAGAGAGAGAGAGAGAGAGAGAGAGAGAAACGAGAGAAATAAAAAAAAAAGTTGGGGAAAAAAATTTAAACCATAACTCAATCAACTACAATCACGCCAGTTTGAGGGAGAAAGACTACTGCTGCACTACACATGAATTATGGCTGCTTCACTAACCTGCCATCGTAGACAGCATCAAATGCAAAAACTTTACGCTCCAAATTAGCTTCTTCGTTGCTGGAGGTTGGTGGTCGTCGAACCTCAATCTCACCATTTTCTGGAATGACTTCCACCACGCTACAGTGAATCCAGACAAAGAAATAAATTTATGACACCCTACTGCACTTCTCAACTACTTTTACAAATAGTTACATACATATAATTCTAAAGGCTACACACTCCGCCACCACCGAGTCAGATACAGCTTGGAGCAGGAGATACTTTCTCCTCTTTATTCCCTGCGAAAAAGAAACTGAGGAAAATGGAAAAACTAGAAAAAAAAATCTGATATATCATCTATCGTGGGATCCCCCGAAAGTCAGTGTCATCCTTTTTGTATACATACAATCCGTTATATAGACATAGACATACACTGGGCTTTATAAAGAGGAGAGAAAATTGCGGAGTCCATTCCCACCCCAGCTCTAGCACGGGAGGGGAGTGTCGTCTCTACACATACTTAAGTAATATATATTTCTATGTACTTACGAGACATGGCCTTCATCTACTTCCTTTTGACTTAAAGGACGTGATCGGACAATTACTTTGACTCTCTCAGATGATGCGGATGATTTGGGCGGTAATGGAAGTGCCATGGAATCCAGCGACAGTGTTCCGTTGGTCGCTGACCCAATCCCCACCTCGATTAACTCGCTCCTTTACGTCCTCTTTAAAATAGATAATATAAACGTTGAGATTCATTAAAGCTCTTCGGAGATGCTAGACCCACCTGCTGGCCATCTCCACACACTTGAGTGGGTTAGAGATTACACTTTCTCCCTTATACTTAAAAAGGTATATACAGTAGGTACTTGAGGCTAACCTCCCACAAGAATCCCAAGTGTTATATACAAATGTACAATAAATTGTGGTTACACTTAATCCGTAAATGTAAAAGTTGGAAACTATCTTGTAGCTATATCCTCCCGTAATGTAACCTTGTACTAGATTTACGACTTGTTCCGAGGAAAAGATAAGGATAACCTACTATGGATTTTGGATGGTAAACATCCGGAGGGACGGAACAAGGTACTAAGATGAGCTTCAGGTAAGAAGGTACTTTCAATTCGATACAGATGAGGGTTAATAAAGTTTCCTGGGAAATGTGCCGCCTTCCATGGGTCTCCGTCCGGGTCCAGTCCGGGGCTGGGAGGACAGTCGCTGCAGCTATTATTTTAATGGTATAGGTCAGGTAGTGAGAGACTGTGGTATTTCTATGTAGTTGTTCTCTGTATCTAGTTGTTGTTCTAAACTTTTAAAACGCTCCGGATTTTTGTAATATTATTTTGGAGTCACTACTGCTGGGAGAAAGGAGGCGGGCACCTGACCCAAGGAAGGAGTCCAAGTTGAGTTAAATGAAATATAATTTAATTTAAATATATTAAAGTCCGACAGAGAGTTGGATTTAGGTAGAAAAAATATTATTAGCAAAGTTGAGCTGTAATCTCGGACTGGTGTATTTTCCTCTGCTCCCGCGATAGAAAATTGTTTAGTTTACTCCGTTTGTCATGACAACGTCTGTCCATAAGATCGATGCGTCTCCTCTCATACTAAACCAACTCCGACTTGAGCAAAGTTAAGTAGTTTATTATGCGCTGGCTACATAAATGCCGATCTGTTGGCAACTTCCTCCACGGAAAGGTAAGTTACAAAGACAGAGAGAACGTCGAGAAACTTTGATGCAAAGGGCAATCCGCATGCATAATACATTTTTTATCTGACTGTATTAAGGAAAACATAACACGGGAGGAGGGGTGGAGAAAGAGAGTGAGTGAAAAGTGGCTCTCGCAAATTTACCATTGTGTACTACTACCACTACATACACTCTCACACACTAGTCTCCAGTCCCGGCCCGCTGTATTTACATTCAAAAGCAGTAGAACATACTCGAGGAAATTTTGCACTTGTATTCTCTTCTCTAACTTCATGTGAAGTAAGTACTCTCGAGAATAATCATTCACATGAAAGGAACGGACGGAGGAGAATAGTAGAGAGAGAGAGAGAGAGAGAGAGAGAGAGAGAGAGAGAGGCCTCCATAACATCGAAGGAGTAGTAGCGGCATGAGCGTTAGCCAAATGAATATTATATTTCCACCGGGCTTCCAGCTATCCATTCCCTTAATCTATACTCACTCATCAGTGCAAATCAGGAACGAAGTCTCGGATTCCATCCCCATATGGACTCCATGACTCGTACACACGCCGAGCCCAAGTATCTATCATGGGGAATGGGGACTACTGTATACTGTAGACTGGGCGAGGGGAGAGAGAAGTACACCGAAATAGGAGAAAATACACACGAAACCTGTAGATACAAACCGTACTATTATGGTGTAGGTGTTTGAGGAAACTTTTCCTCTAATTGTAACAAAATTCTGCTCATGAAGCTCGAATTAACTGGATTCTAATCAGACAGGAGCTGTCAGATCTTATCAAGCCAAATCACTAAAGTTATTTGCAAAGAATTCACGCAGCTTTCTTTTTCTCCCATCCGTCCTACTCACAGTCACAGTTTCCAAAAATAAATAATTATCTGTCTCCATATAATAAAAAAATCCTGCCAATAGGTATAATTACATATACACATGCGGACTCATTTAATAGATATATCATTACACATATCTACATATATACTAACCTACACATTACTGTAAATGTAATTATATACATACAAACCCATGCGTTCATATAAACAAACTATGTTACCTCCAAGCGTAAGTATGTATATTCAATTACATGACCGGCACCTATATTTATAGTATTTATGTTGTCCCTCCAGTGTGTATAGCTCACTCTCATATGAATTTTCCCATATAAAAATATACTATAGAGCTTCACCGTTGTCTTCAAGTCACAACTCCCGTAATTACTGTACATACCTACAAGAACCTGCATTTTGTTGTTCTGCAAGTAATTATACTGTAGTAAAAATTCCACTATATTTGAATACACAGTGGAATTCCTTTCCTTGCGGATCGGAACTGTACGGCATTTGTAAAGGAATAAAGTCGGACGGAACTCACGTTCAAAGGTACCATTAAACTGTGAACTGCGGAAGGATATTCAGCTGATGGGAGATGGACTGGTACACCTTGAGTACGATTATGAGGCACTACTGTACTGCGGAAGGATTATTTTCGTACAAATAATACTATAATAATGCTCGTAATGGAGAGAATAATTTTTAAGAGAATCCAATAATTTTCTGCTCTTGTTCCAGACTCAACTCACACTTTCAGATTTGACTGTCAAGTGAATTTTCAGTTGAGGAGAGGAGATATACAAGAACGGATAGACCTTCCCTCAGATGACTGCTTGGGTGATACAGCGGGAAAAAACTTCTCCCCTGTTCCTCTCATGTTCTCTTTAGATTTCCTCTCCTTTCTCTCTCTCTCTCTCTCACTCTCCTCTCTCTTTTCTCTCTCTCTCTTCCCTATCCAATGCTGCTTCTTTCAGTTGCTGTGGTGTCTCCTCCGAGGACATCTATATATTCAACTAGTATGTGTAAGGGATTTGCTGCTGCCCTATGTGGGTTTGCTCTTCTTCCATTGAATACACTACATAATAATTATATCTATAGATATAATCATAAGTATGTATTATATACGTATAGCTTGGACTTGTATATTACACCCATCACATTTTGGTTGTGCACTCGGAGCATTAGAGTTTCCCGGAGCCTCCGCCACCCCTGTACATATCAGGAAGGGTGGTCTGTGAGGACTTGGCATGTCAAGGATTCTTCATTGAGAGTACGTTTAGTACATATGAAGGGGAAGCATTTCTTTCCCGTGCCCATGCCCATTGCCGAGTCAGCTAAATCAGCATTCGACTCCCCTATTGCCTGTGTCTGCAATGGAGAAATACATGAAAGTCTAATCCTCCGGACGTCTGACTCTGACTTGTCTTGGCAACAGTGTCCTCCAAGGAAAAACAGCGAGTTCACAAATTATTATTCGACTCTAACTTTCCTCCTCGCTAACCCAACTTAACTGTCTCCATATTTGGAGTGGTGTGGTAGGGATGACTCCCGAAGTTGATTTTCTCCGGTCGTGGTAAAGACCTTTAATTCATCAAGGGAAATAGAGATACTAAAGGGATTGAAAAATGTGACTGTGTGATGTGCTTTAAAATATCACGACTCATGATTCGGGGCTTGGGACACATTAAAGTCTTGCTGGGAGTCAATACTGCAGTAAATTGTGAGCCCTTTGGTGACATTTGACTACCACCACCGAACTCGGAGCATTCTCTGGTACTATTTTCTATGACCGACCTAGTCTCTTCCCCACAGTCTATGTGTCAATTGTACCACACAGACACAGACACACACACACACATATACAAAATGTCAGAGAATCTGACGGCCGCGGGAGACTCCCGCCATTTTTACCATCTATACTGATTCCATCTAAACTCGAACAGCTGCAGAAACTGTCGCAACTCCAGCTCCCCGGAAAGGAAGGCTCTAATTTGCTTGCTCTCCCTTGCTTGTTAAATCAATGATAAAATTTCCTAATCAAGTTTTAAAAATCTTAGCTAATTATTCCTGGACTCTTTTTTTTTATGTCATTATGCATAAACGCCGGGGTTTCCAAAACCTTGAAATTCCAAGCATAATTACTTCCTCGTGTTTTTTCCCGTCCCACTTAAGGAACCTCAATTTGTCTACATGCCGGGGACATGTTGTTTGTACCCGGGATGAGAATTTGTAATAGGATTTTCTACAAGTTTTCTACTCTGTATAAATATGTTAATGTAATTTTGGGACTATAGTTAACCGTCGGAGGGAGTTGAGTCCGCTGACGTGATAACTGTTTGCTGAAGATGTAGAGAAGTAACGGAACCGGTGCCAACTGTCAGATTGATTTGGCTGTGACATGGGAAGCCTGAGACTGTATACTTGTCTACTGCTGGTCCCGTTCCCACCGACAAGTCAGGAATAAAAATGAATTGGTCTTTTTAAAAGGAGAGGGAAGTGTGCGGGTAATCAGAGCGATTTGGTTTGACGGGGAGGAATCTCTTCACCGGAGGATTCTTTCCAGTGATTACTGCACACTTTTACCTTCCGCCCAGCTGGGCACTTGTTGGATGTCAGTGGCGTTGAGCCCAGCTGTGTTGTAGGAGAAATGCATTGTTCCCGAACCTTGACTCGTCGTCCTTGTGTGTGTACCCTGTTAAGAGCGGAGTCATAAAAACGTGACAATGTGTCCTGCGATAATTTCCTCTACATTATTCACAATAGGTTTTTCCCATATAAGTCCTTCCATACGAGCCATTGTAAGATTTACGAGGCTCACAATGCATCTATGTAGGTGTAATTATATTTTTAGTAGGAGTGTGTGTCAACCTGCGTTTTAAATATGGACCTATAGGGGCCGTCCCCAGGAATGAATATTCAGTCATTCAAGGTAGTCAGAGGAAATGGTTCTGCATAGCCACTATAGGGGAAGTTGTGTATGTGTATGTGTGTGTGTATGTGTGTGTGTGTGTGTGTGTGTGTGTGTGGTGGAGAGAAAAACCCGAGATGGAAGTTTTGTTGGGAAGAAAATTGGAATTATTACAGAAGAAAGGCCATGTTTATTTTCTAATGACTATCGTCCTTGTCAGAGCAATGCGTTATGCTTATCGCTTCAATTTATTACTCTAATTCATCCTCAGGCATTTATAATTCACAAGCTTAGTAAACATGGAAATTGAATGACTGTTTGTTTGCCATGGAGTTGGAGTACAGAAGTTCTTACAGAGTCCATCATATACATAGGTAGATACATTCCCTGCTCTACTACTACTGTACTGTAGCCAGTGAGTGGGGTTACCAGCCAATCTATGAGAGTGCTTGAGCACACAAAAAGTGTTTATGAATGCATCCGAATGGGCGAGTTAGTACAAACACAAAATACTATGCGCTCACCCACTCCCGTCGGAGTCCTCACGACACACACTGTGCGCTCCGTTACGTCAAACAACACCTCAGTCCCTCACCAACTCACTCCGGCCGACTACATAAATAAGTACACAAATATCCTACCTTCAAATATCCTAAAAGAAGAAGCCACTTAAAGAAGAAAAAAAACCTCAAGTAAGTACATAGGAGTAAATATATGTACGAGTAAGTCGGAGCTTGTGTATCTAAAGCGAACCCTTTAAAAATTTCAGGGAAAAATCTACAACTGGAACGACAAATGTCCCTGTGTTCCAAATATTATGTAACTTGTACACGACATTGGGAATTTTTCCCACTTTCCCATCAATTTTCACCTAGTTACTGCACACTCACAATCACAATCCTCTCCTTTTGCTCCTCTACCCACGTTATATGCACGTACTTCATTATAGGGAAAAAAACACTTAACGTGTGACAAAGTAAAAGTTCACCTATTATTTTACATGCCACAGGATATCACATGCATATATTTACAGGTATATACTTGTAAATTCTGAGAGGCAGCCTTAGCCAAGCGTGAAGCTATGAAATACCGACAAGGTTCACGGAAAGTTGAATTGGGCCAAATTTCAAGTATTTTTACACAAAACAATCCCAGTTGCTGAAATTTCCGTATTATGTGCTAACCGAGACTGAGGGAGAGTTGCGTTCAAAACCTTTTTGTATATCTATAGTAATTTATGTCATGACGTTTCCAGAATTTACATATACCTCATTATTTGAACAGGTCCATAAAAAAATAGCACTGGACTCTGTTGTTGGGAAAGCGGTCGGGGAAAAGTATGACGGAGTCAAAATGCACTGGTCATGACAAACTTCCAGAGGCTTTTAGCCCTTTTGCCATACTGTATTTGCACTTACCTGTGTGTACCCCTGGGTGGTCACATTTCTATGGAGAGTAGGGATCGAGCTTGGACGTACATTTAAGAATGATTCATATGAGGATGTCATACTCTGTAATGAAATTCATGACGGGAGCGATTACCAAATAATGGAACAGAAGAGAGTTTTGTGTTTGCACGCTTCCTCCACATCCGTAAATGTGTAGCATTGCTATTTCCAAAGGGCTTCCAGTCCATTATGTGAAGTAATTGGAAATAGAAATATACAAGTATTTTTTCAAAAGGGTAACTTGTCCGAATGGAACCTTACAGTATATGCTTTGTCAATGTTACATATTTCTAGAATGATTCCATACAAACAATGGGCTCCCGGGATAATTTGAAACCTTGGAAGCACCCAGTTTGGGATTATTATGTAGGGAACCATCATCCAATAATTTCCCTCCTAAAAATTGTCAAGTGTCGAAAACTCCGCCGTCCCTTGAAAGAGAAAAAAAAACAAGTTATGGGTAACAAGGAAAAATTTGCCTACAACATTGGCGAAAGTGTGTAGTTTCCTCAACCGACCACTAGTATCTATTTGGAGCGTGGTTCGGTACTTTTCCCACTTGTAGATATAATGTACTCAAGTATGAAAAAAGGGTAGGGGTTATTCGGCAGGAGGAAATCCTCGTTTGAGTTTGCTATATAGTAGATAGTCCTAATAAATAAACCATGTCGGAGAGGAAAGTTTTGTCACTATTATGATTATTCGTTTTGTATGTGCATTATGTTTCAAGGGAAGAGAAAAAAAACTCTTGACACTTATTCACCAAATTTACGCTTCCCTTTTGTACTGTGGGCTACTAGTAAAATATGGAGGATTATTATGGGACTTGTACTAGAAATGCTAAAGAGTTGTAGTAGCTTTTGAATGTGTAGTCTCTCCCGGATAAGCCTTTGTGCAGTCGTGTGTCAACAAGGCATAAAGAGGAGAGAAGAATTGGAAAATATATGGAGAGCTTGGAAATACAAATTTGGTAATACTATTAGGACGAGCAGGTTGGTAGGAGAGTCGTCAATGAGAAAATGAATTATTTTCTTCCCTTTTTACATATTATAGCAGCTATAAACCATTCCATACTTAGATACAGACAGTCGGAGTAAATGGCAGGGAGAGAGAGAGAGGCGATGGAGGAGGTGGGCTATATCGGGTCCTATGGCTACTACTTTTCCCTCCATGTATCCCCCTGATACATCATAAGCTGGCATGTATGTACGTATGTATGTACATCCCAGGGAGTTAAATGGCACAACAACTCGACCGGCACTTACTTTTTCATGTACAAACTCCAACTCTGCAGTTGAGTCCGTATGCACAGCCAGCCTTGTTGATTATTTAGACTCCACTTTGGAACATACGGAAGATAGTTATTGGGACGGAAATGGGAGAAAACAAGGGCAAAATGTACAAGCGTGCTCCTTCAATTGACTTTTAAAGACTAATGAGATGATTCTCTACAAAGGATTTCACATGCCTTTTACTCCTTTATCTTCTAGATTACATGGAGTTATAGACATGCATAGGGATCCATGTACCCCTTCCCGTCAGCACTTGACATTCCCGGACACTCGCAGGCAGCAAATAATACACAGATACATATATACTTGTACATGGGAGATACATATGGACATATTATTGCTTTGAATCGAAAAATTCCCAGATTGTTACTCTTTTTCACTCTCACTCTCTTGTTTCTCTCTATCCCTTGTTTTGCTCCATAGTTTGTCTCTATAGTTTTTCTTTCTAGTTTTTCTTTCTAGTTTTTCTCCCTTCTCTCTCTCTCTCTCTCTCTCTCTCTCTCTCTTTCTCTCTCTCTCTCTAGTTCCGTTTCTTACAATTCCTTGCCCTGATTAACGGATACAAGTGCACACAATCTGGTTGTTATTTTCCCTAGTCAGGCCGCCTGCCTGACACGAAGACAAGATGAATAAAAAAAAGTAGTTGGTTTTGAAGTCATACAGTCGTGTTATGTTATGCAGAAGCAATTGTTTAGCTAGAGACACTAATAAAAAAGCGGCTTCAGACTGCTTCTGCTGGGAAAAGAATTGTAATAGTATGAACCAAGGCGTTTCATTTGCTAGTTCTTGTGCAACGAAATGAACACGATTGCCGTTTCATGTCATCTCGGAGTGAGAACAAGCTAGTAGGGGAATATACATGAACTTGTATCTATCTATCTGTCTCGGAGCATATGTAGATATGTGATGAGGGGACGTCCGCCCTCGTCATGTGGGATACATATGTATCTATGTATAGTAAATATATAGCCTTGGAGGAGAAATAGGTAAAATAGGAGCTGTTGTCAGAAAGAGAAGTAGTTGAATGGATGCAAGGGTTATTAACTCCGTGAGTGTATGAGTGTTTGGGACTGTAGTGTATGTGTGTGCCTGTGTGTGTGTGTGTGTGTGTGTGAGTGTGTGTGTCTGTGTGATCCATTTTTAATGGAGGCTACCTGAGAAAGCTATCATAGCGAATATGATAACAAAACCATTTAATGAAATGTAGCTTGGTTATTGGAACAGCCCATTTACGGGAGCAGCTCTTGTTGAGTGGAGGTTTATTGCAATATGCATTAGTTCCTTTGAGCATTTGAACTAACTCGTTTCTGTCATTTGCTCAGGTTATATGGCCCTGTTCCCTATTTTACACCTCTCCCTCAATCCTTATCCCACTAAGAAATTAGAGGGGAGTTAATTCGTACAAGTGGGACTCCGGAGGTATGGCTCGGCTCATAGGATAGAGATATATGGAGACTTTTGATATGGAGTCTTGGTAGGATACTAGACAAGACTATGGGTAAGAAATAGATGTGAAGACATTGTACACGGGTGTAGATTCATACGGACATATAGTATCTATCCCTGTGTTACAAGGTTCCGGGGAAAGGAAAGAAATTATAAAGGGAAGGATTGATGTGGAGAGCTGGCTCCTTACGAACGCATCCAGATGAGTGGAGCTTCCCTTGTCTAAATGGGAATAATGCACTCAACACAGACCCTACTCCGAGAGTATTATTCTTTTATGGATGCTCTACAAATATACACACGTACTCATGTGACCACTTTGCAAAACAAATATCCGAAATGAATTCATTGTTGTAATATTATTATGCATAAAAGAGAGACTATCAAGACGGAGTTGCCTAGAGCTGAGGAAAATTGCCACAGTTCCTGTAGTCTTTTGGAATGCAAGACTGCGCTAACAAGAGCAAAAACTCGGCTATGAGCCATGGGATGGATGGAGGAGTAGCGGGAAATCCTTCCAGTCTCTATGTCCCATTTAATACCTTGTCCCAAGAACCCGGGCTAGATGGTTTGTGGGTAGGGGCTCCTGGTGTGGCCAATATGCCTTATTACTGTCTTCATGTACAAAGTCAATGGTGAGACTCTGGTCTGGGAGGTATCCTCATGAATTTCTATCTTATAGATAGATCAGCTATCTATACACATCAATTTCAATATCTCCAAATGAAGAATGAATGAAGGGAAGAGAAATTCCACATTTACTCAACTTGAACTATTTCCCTCCTCACTGTTTGACACATAGGGATTCCCCTTTACTGGGGAACAGTTCCTGCCCAAATAAGAACACATACAGTATAGACATGTCCGGGAAGGGAATATAGGGCCATGCATCAAATTGCACTTATTGTATGTGGAAATTATACAGTCAGTTAAGGAGCAAGGAAGAAATCAGGGGAAATATTCAAGGGTGCGGTTTACAAACAGCGGAGTAAGGATAACAAAATAACCACGTTTTTGGGAAAGCAAGTGTAAATATATCTTCATTCACTCCAAAGCTCCAGATGTTAACTGTAACTTCAACAGATACTCACTTTTCCTTTAATTTATCCCCACATGTGTATAATCTGCGGATACAATATTATACTTCGTCGCAAATTATTTTGTCACAGGCGTAGATACTTGTGGATCTTAGCGGAACGTCTACAGAACTCTGTCCCTTTGCATGCTTAGTGAGTATGTATGCTGAAAAATATTCATGAATAAAATTATACTGACAGTGAATTCACTTTGTATCCATAATTTAGTTTCATATCTTTCTGTATAGATGCATATACAGAGAATGCGGAGGCAGAAATTTGCATAACTGCAAGCCTTCCTACTACTAAAATCAAATAAATACCTTGGAAGTTCCGATGCAGCAAATGTGATCATTTTCATATTTGTTAGTGTTAAACTTATATGGAAATCCATGCTTTAGAGTTTGTTCAAAATTTACTTAGTTTGCTCAAAATCCCCCAGATTTTTTCTACTCGGAGACTTTTACAGATTTCCCGCTGCTCCTTAACTGAGGAACTGCTCCGTGAAAAGGGATTTCGGAGTGAAAACAACTGTTCTTTGGAATTTTGGGGGACTTTGGGTGTAGGTGGATATTGCAGATTGTCAAGATTTCCCCATTGTTTGGAACATTTGACGCCTAAAATCTATTTTTTGGTGGGGATATGTATCTATATAATTATCTACTTATCTATAAATACAAGTATACTGCTTTCATATGCAGTTGCAGTAAGTCAACACATGCAGGCATTCACCATCACGAGGGAGGAAGACAGCTTAAAGATGGGAAGGGAATGTGACAACGGTATATAGTCTTAATGTGCCCACTAGGTTATTATTGCTGGCTCTATCATTCCAGCTCTCATGACTGTTTGATTTGATTTGAGCATGCAGTACGACGACGAGCAGACAGGAGACAGACAGGGGGAACGTGCACCTCCGAGGCCTCACTCTTTCGTCTGCACTCTGTCTCTTCTCTCTCTCTCTCTCTCTCTCTCTCTCTCTCTCTCTCTCTCTCTCTCGGAGCTCCTCTCCTCACACCCCCTACCACTTGCAAAGAGGGAAAGAGTAGCAACCTGAAGGGAAAACTATAGAAGCCATTACCATGATAATTCAAAGTTAATGATCCGGAATGGGCTTATGTAGGACAAATAAAAGGTGGCAGAGTCCTCTGTTTACACAAGGCAAGTCACCGGAGAAACCTGACTCTCAGAAAATAAAATGAGGGTTATATGACGACTACAGGAGAAAAGGTGAGATTTCTCTCTCCCTTTTAATAACACTCTGAAAACGTGTGCAAGTGTCAGCAAGTTGAGGGGAGAAAGTGCCTTGACTTTCTCCTCCAAGCAGTTCCACCTCACCCCTCCCGGCCGTAGCTTTCCCCACTTTCTCCCAGAACCCTCCATAGGAGCTACTTATACCTTGAGACACACTTTAACATTGATTGGAGTCACTAGGAAACCCAAGATGAGGAGCACTGATGGATCCGGGGAGAGAAAGTCCAAATCTTTTGAAGATATTCTTGAGAAAAAAAGTTGATGCGACTGTTCATACATTGTTACGACGGAAGCTCCACACCTTGCGGCGCTCCCATTGACCGAGAGACTGCACTCTTCCAAATGTAGCCGGAAGCGATTACTTTCACCTATTCCCATTCACAACCGTCCTCAGAATATCCACAAGGACATGAAGGACGCACGTGTGAAGGAAAATTGGTATGAGCTCTTACCCTCAAAAAACAAGAAGGTGTGCAAGCTAAATCAATCTCTAATTTAGTGACTGACTTGACTTCCATTAGGTCCGATGGGTGTCTATATGTGTGTACCTCAATCTTATTTCCTCCTTGCAGACTTCCACAGCTCCTGTAAACAAGCTGGACGCAGACACGGACAGATGCAGACGCTCAAATCGACGCAAAAATACATACATCCACACTGTGTACAGAGAGGGAGGGAAATAGTATATTACAAAGGGAAAGAGTGAGAGTGAGAAATGCAGAAATAGCGTATTACAGGGAGAGAAAAATACTCAAATAGTGTATTACAGGGAGGGAGAGAAAAAAAGAGAGAGTGGAATACTGAGAGAGAGAGAGAAATAGAGAAGTAGAGAGAGAGAGAGAGAGAGAGAGAGAGGAGTAATAGAAAAAAAGAAGAGTCAGAAGAAAGGGAAAGAGTTGAGCAACCTCCATAAAGTGGCCGCAAAGGTACGTGTTTGGAGCATTGGTTTATTTGCCTTTCCCTATATCCAGCTTGTCCAGTATGCTGGGAACGTAGCCAAAAATAAAGCACCAACTTCTTCAGTAACAACTGCAGGACCAGTACTCCAGGCTTCAAGGTAGCCCCATACATATATACACACACCTACAAAAATACTCCCGTTAGCCAAACACAAGAGTACAGATAGATACAGGTGTGTGTGTGTGTGTGTGTGTGTGTGTGTGTGTGTGTGTGTGTGTGTGTGTGTGTGTGTGTGTGTGTATGTACTGGCTCCCCCCAGTATGGTCATAGAGTAAAGCCAAGGCTTCCACACTACCCGTGGCTTGAAGCTACCTTGAAGTTAGTCTTAGATTTCGGCAAAGGTAGTCACATTTCTGACTTGTGACTAGTAGGTGAAAAAACATGAGCCTCACGTATGTACATAGGAGGGTAGTAGAAGACGAAGAAAGGTAAGGACGTCTATGTATGTACATACATAGTTACTGCTGGTGAAATGATGAAGACGAGAGAGGAGAAAAAAGGGATGTGGCAGGCACAGAGACTCCTACTCAGGCAGAATTAGTTGGTTCAGGTCTGACGCTGTGACCAAAAAGATTCTTCAAAGACTCCCAACAAACTCGTCTGTGGTCTATGCGAAACTGAGACTTACGAGTCACAACTTGTGACGACCTACCTCTCCACTCCTAATCATTCTTTGAGTTCTACAACCAATGGTACGGGTTGGCAAAATTAAAAGGGAAGAAATAGAAGCATAAGAAGAAGAAGAAGACGAAGAAGAAGAAGAAGAAGACGAAGAAGAAGCATGAGAAAAAGTCGAAGGAAGAAGCAGAAGAAGTAAGGAGCGGGGGACCAAACAACACACAAACTGAGTGGCATAACTACAACATATATATACGATCCAGAGGAAAAAGATACACATGCACAAACCATGCACAATCAAGCCAAAAACATATGCAGTACGAGCCAGTATGTATATACCTACATTGGGACGAGTAAGGTCTTTTGACACAGGCACGCTCACGCAAATATAGAAAAGAGGTCTGGGTCCGTAGCCAAGTAAAGTAGCTCGGTCCGTGTGAGTACTGAGAAAGAGGCATACTCACAGGACAACCGTCTACTACAACTCTCCCGCTAGCACATGCGTCCCGGCTGACTATATAAAACGTTTTTTCTCCTTATTTATCAGTGCTGTGGCAGGAATTGAGCTAAGTGGTACTATCATGTCTGTCCTGTAGAAATCCGAGTGTGAGTGAAGGACTCATCCTCACCTTCAGTGAACTGTTGGTCAAGAGTGCGGGTCAGGTGTAATTAATGGACAGGGCCGGTGCCCACAAGCTGTGGTCAGTCCCTCGTCAGTAGTGTGCAATTTGAGACTTGACTCATATACAGTAGTTAACGAACAGTGAAAATATCTCCAGGTGCATGGGAAAAGTCGTGCCGGTTGGGGTTCCTTGGAGTAAATATCTATATCTATCTTGTAATATTTCTCATTTTGATCCTCTCCCCAATGTCTTTGCATGGACGTGTTATCAATCCCTACCTACTAATAATTATTGTTTATTAGTTTGACACAGTTCACGTAATTATAATTTTGACTTGCTCTTGTCTCCTCTGTGGCTTGTGGGGAAATAGTAATTATGGCAGGGCCTTCCTGTAATAATTAGCTTTTGACTTACTTCTTTTGACTCATTTGGAGACTGATCTTCGACGGAGAGTGGAAGTTGGAAGGAGTCTTGTCTTCATTCTTTTAGCCAACCTCTTTTTCTGTGAGATTTGTTGTCAGTTCACCCCACACGCCTTCTCATTCTTCTCTGCCACAGATTTTTTGAACCACACAGCTGGGCTTGATTCCCTTTGAGTTCTCAATTTTTTCCCTCTCACACTCAGAGTTATTAGCTCCCTCGTTGTACTTTTACCTCGGATCCTCGGATCCTCGACTTGTCGAATTATCCCTCAAGAAATGCATGCTCTCACAATATAAAGATGCACGTTGCCTATAAATATCTCTGACCGATCTCCTCTCGTCAACAGCCAGACACTTGTAAATCCTATCTGTGATAATTGTAATACCCTTGAGTTACATGCTTAACTACAAATCTCAGCTTACTCCTGCTTTTAATCTCCCTCTCCCTATCATGTATACGTAACTACCTTTTTCTGACTTTCCTATCTCTCTCATCAGATTTTTTTTTTCATTCTGGATATATGTATCTCTTTTACTCTCTCTCTCTCTCTCTCAACTCTCCTTTCCTCTTTCAACTCTTCTACTTCTCTCTTTCCATTGCTCCGTAGTATCTAAAATTTCCTATCTACATATATCTTTCTTTTTCTCTGTGTATTCAAATCTCTATACTGTATCTCTATTTTACATTCTCTCTATTTTTTTCTCACTGCATGTGAAATCTTATTGCTTTTTGGTCTCTCTCTCTCTCTCTCTCTCTCTTCTCTCTCTCTCCCTCTCTCTGGTATTCGCTGTTTGGGTGTTTGGGATACATATGTTTTGTATGAAGTTTGAAAGTACTTGTATGTCTTGCGTATGTTTTATATTTACTGTAAATTTCGGGTGGAATTTATCTCCTTGCAAAAGCAGTATTTATTATATACAAGAGATACTGTAGCACTTGGTGTGTAAAGTTGGCTGTTGACGTATGTTGTTACATGTGTTGTGATGGTTTTTTTTTTGAGCTGATGTGACTCTAAAGCCATGTCGGAATACTTGATTGTAGCTTGGGTGATCCTCTCCTCCTGCCGAGGTCTTACGCAGTGGACATAAAATAATATTACGATAAGAGGTGAAACAGTTGTGTGTCAACAAATATACGAGCAAGTTAAAGTTGTCTCCAAAGACCGTTATTTCAGTCGGTTGATCTCTCTATCTTTCTGTTATTGCTTCTCTCGGAAGGTACACCGAAATACGTGTGTTCTTGTGACTGTACACTCTTGTCTCTCTCTCTCTCTCTCTGTCTCTCTTGTGCATTTCTTATCTCTTCTATATTCCAGTGACATATATACCTTAGTCAAAAAAGAGCATGAAGACGAGCTTGACAGCCCAAAACATGTAAGTTGTGTGCTCCAAATACATAAAGACTAAGTGAGAAAACTCCGGGATGTTATATTGGGGAAAACGATATCTCCCAGTGTAGCCTTTTACTTTGGAAGGAAATAAAAAAACAGGAGATATAGAACTACAGAGTTGCTTATGAGCCCCTATAAAATTATTGGATGAGTTGGACCCGACGTGTGTGCCGAAAGGTCTGAACAGAGGTAAAGGGCTGTCCTGAGGGAAGGGAAAAGTCAAATTTTTTTCATTTCCTGGATATATATTGACTTTATATTAGCAAGTGCTGGGCAGGATGGATGAGTTGAGGACATAAAATGAGCATTTGATGTGTCTATCTATGTATCGCTCTCTCTCTCTCTCTCTCTCTCTCTCCCTCTCTCTGTCTCTCTCTCTGCCCTCCTTGTGTACTACCTCCAACTTGTTCGTCAACCAAGTCATCATCATCATTTGTGTGAATAGCTGTGGATGTGCTCTTCTCTGATGACGTCTTACGTAGATACATCTTGCTATTATTACTGCTATTAGTATCGTGTCGTAACAAGGAAATTACTTCGCCCTCCATCATCCCAAATGGCTTGTCGTTTAAGCGACGAAGTAAACACTCAAAACTATACTCACATTCAGAGTCACTCCATGAATTATGATGTGAAATCCGCACCATTTCCTCTGGGCATTGGGTCTCTCTGTCTCTAGACAGAGTCGTAAAAAAACAAACTTTGTCATTACACACTTTTAATAGAAGCAACTTCTAGTTTTCGCCAAGTGCAGATATCACCACCCATGACATTTCTCATCTCCTCAGAAGACTCCCGTCATCGTGTCCGTGCTGCTTTCTCCACTTCCTTGGAAGTCATAATTCTTGACAGGACAGCGTAGCCCATTCTTCCCACTACAAAAATAATTATTGCAATAATATTATATTACTTGTCAATACTACCCCTCTTCAAAATTCCAACTCAAATAATAATAATAAAAAAGAATTAGTCCGCAGAATTTCAAACTACAGTTATAATTTATTATTCTACATAGAATTTTAAATCTCTCAATTCTGGAGAATTTTAGAACCTAATTCTGGTGAATTTTAAACCACAATTCTGCACGGAATTTTAAGCCACAATTCTGCACGGGATTTTAAGCCACAATTCTGCACAGAATTTCAAATCACAATTCTGCACAGAATTTCAAATCACAATTCTGCATAGAATTTTAATTCACAATTCTGGAGACTCTCCAAACCATAATTCCGGGGAATTTTAAAATCCCAATTCCACTGAATTTTAAAACACAGCCCCGTAGAATTTTTAATCCAGTAGAATTTCAAAATTTCCCTACCTCTTGGATTATTCCAGCTTCGCCAGGGCTCCCATAATTCTGGGAATAGTGTCTTTGAGAATTAAGTTTCTTAGGTGAGTAATTACATGCCGTTAAGTGTGGTATTTGAGGGTAGGTAGCTGGAAAGTCATACTTTCTCTTTGAGGGTGTATTTAAGTTGTGCTCCGCTCCACAGTGTTAGTGGAATAGTGACGTCCGAGAGTGGACGTACAGTCAATAATAATTAGCTGGTATATGCGAGATATTAGTAGAGAAATGCAATATTGATCCCCGTAGTTCTTCAGTGACTGGAAGAGTGTACTTGTGTTATGAAATGTAATGGTAAATAATCCATAAGCAGCTCCCGAACAGATATCTTAATAAAGTATGACTTGTGAGGAGACGTAGGAGTTTCCCAAGCGTCGCTTCATTTAATTGCTACTCCCGGATTCTTACCTAGAATTACACGTGAAGAGAGAAACCTTGTGCATTGGTGTAGCTAATTGTTGCTATACTTACTAGTGTTTTGTGAGTGAGCCCAAGAAGCAAATGCTATTTCTCCAATTTTGTCAGGTGAGTGATTTTTTATGAGGTTTCTTCCCCTACTTACTTACAGTTCTAATCCCTGGTCAGAAATAATTCCTCTTGTTTACGTCACTTATTTCCTTCCTCCATTTGAAAATTAATATAATGTACTTACTACTCCCGACAAGGATTAATATTTAAAGCTACTCCGTGTCAAGGGTTGTTAAGATGGGAAATTTGACCGTTCGAAGCATTTTTTGGAACTAGAACTTGACCAGAATTCAGCAAATTTTCAGAGAGTGAAAGTACATTCAAATGTAAAATTTTTAAAATCTGGAAATGTCTTATTCTTTGGATGCTCAATATTTCTATCCCTGATATTTACGGCTGTCCCCTTTTCCCTCTTAGCGAACGTTTATCCCTGGTAATTAATCATCCATGAGAGGAAATATACATCAGGAGTATGGTTCCTCAGAGATAGTGTAGATACTTGGTCACTTTATATGGACTGCATGGATGCACGGACGTCAGTCATATTAGCGAGTTACTCATTTAACACTGACTTGATTGCATAAATGGATTTTCTTGAAGGTTGTTGACAACCAAACTGCCTCATCGTCACAGGCTATCACCTGAGTCTTGGTACCAACGGAAATCGACCTGTTTCCTTTCCCGGTATCAACTGGAGCTGGTAATAGTTCCTAAAAACCCACTTCGGTTCTGTAACTTTTCCCTCAAATATAATTGTTCAATTCCCACAAGTCTCCCAACAGATTATCCAAAGTCATAAGTTTCAGCCCAGGTTTTTTTTTCCGGGTGATTAAATAGCACTAGCAAAAAGGTTAAGGTGGTCGACAAATCTCTCAAATCCGGTAGTGTGGGTTGGAGAGGCTTTTGCAAAACGAAAGGAGTAAATAACAGAGAAAAAAAAACTCAAGCCAGAGCTGTTTATGTGACGGAGCTTAAATTGAAAGTCCTCATATGTAAAAGATTGGATGAATTTTTAATATAAACATTTTAGAAGCATGAATAACCGATTCAATTTACTTGTTTTGTAGTAAAAATGTTATAAATGGGTTAGTTGTTTACAACTACCCCATTTACACATACAGATGGAATTCCCATATATTCGGTTACTTTACATATGTACATGCTACCTTGAGCTCCCCACAATATTTTTACTTCTCAAGTTGAGTTGAGACTGCCACGGTCACCAGAAAATGCTTGGAACGGTTCTACAAACAGACGTTGTCGGGGTAAGGGAGTTATTTATCCGAGAGAATATTTTTACACTGTGTAAAAACTTGGGTATTGAGAGAGAGAGAGAGAGAGAGAGGGAAAAATATGCTTTTTCATAGTCGTCTCTCTCGGTTGAATTTATTTTTGTATTGCTATTGTGTGTGTGTTTGTATCCAGGAATAATAATAAGTTTTAATGAATTTTCCCCGTCTTGTTTTCTAGCATTTATTACGGTAGGAGTCTGCCTGCATTAAGATTAAAATATTGCCAAGATTATTACGCAGGGGTACACACTACTGCCACTGGGTACGGCTTTTAATGTACATACGTATGTACGTAATTATTTGAGTGCATACCTGGCTGCAGTAGCATTTATGTCAATTGAGAGTTTTAACTTGGATATCCCTCTAGTTACTACTTTTACCTTATGTATATCTATAGAGTAAATTAATTCTGACTACATATGTAATTCCACACATGTAACAGCCTCTCTGCTTCTATTTTCTAGTTAGGGTCATATCCCTGTAGATATGTACATGTGCATATCTATATATAAGCACAGGAGCATGTACCTCCAACCTCTACAGATACAGACATCGGAGCATATCCCAAGTAGCACTCAGTGGATAAATGCCCGTACAGGAGGGGTATATTTATATAATTATACATAAATGAACGGAACGTGAAAGGTACATGGGGTACGTACACATATGGTGAGTATCATAGGAAGAGAAACATAGGTGCATGGGAGAGTTGTTGGCAAGAGGAGCGGAGTAGCATGAGGTAGAGTGAGTGGAAAAGGTGAAATTATAGGAATGATGATGTGTAGGCACTGTATAGTGTGACAAGTTGGTTTTTGCTACAAGGAATTTAAGCCCCAGAATTACAAGATATACATACAGAGTCCAATATGGGAGCCTCGACAGGGAAGTACATAGCTTTGGTTCAATGTGAAATCATAGAATCTAGTGCCATGTTGTAAGGTTAGGTAATGCTACGGAGCCACGTTCACATTTCGGATGACTATCATCTGAAATAAAAATACACACACACATACATACAAACACACTCATACACATACATACACACACACACACATACACATACACACAGACACACATGCACACACACACATACAACACATTCACACACAAGGAAAGGGTGTACACGCAATCTTGACTCATACTCTACAGAGTGTATAAACTTCAGCCAAAAATATTTTATGATCTTTTGACTGGAATTACTACTAGGGTTTTCCGTGTGCTGTACTAGTGACTGTTGGCCATTCCCTTCTTAGTAACTGGTCTAGCTACATATAAGTAGATATATTAAGTACTATTCTATAGGACTTGAATTTTTTTCAAGTGTGGTCACAATACTAAATGGTTTGCAATCTCCAATGCATTTTTTTCTCAACAGGAGAGAATTTGAGAGATTACCAGGGAGGCTTGTAGCTGAAAGTTTGTATTTCCCTTGCAACATATATTAGTGTTACTTTATGGGCTCTTTATGTATGAGGACGTAATTCCCCTGTAGTTACTACAGGGACTGGCCGTACGTTCAAATTTATTTTTATAAGTGGCATATGGGACTGTAGTATGTACGGAAGGAATATCCTCCTCGTACTTTTGTCCTGGGCTGGTTATGAACAGAGCACACTTTTCATATATAAAATATGAAAGTAGTTACAATCTGCTTGACTGCAGTTTGCAAAATTATTTATCTTCATCTCAATCCTTCCTCGACAGAATTTTTAGTAACTTCCAAATTCCCCCCCCCCCACAAATAGCTACATAATACTTTCTACTCATATTTTTCTCCCTTGAAGTACTTACACGCTCGGGTGGTGCTCTCTGTATATATTTCTACTTGAGAGTATTTTTTACAATTAGTTCACGTAAGATCGAATGTAAAAAAAAATCCAAGTTTTTATTTTTTACGAGTTGGTAAGAGTTTTATGGGGAGTTTTATTTTCTGTGTTTTAGTTTACTTCAACCATATGTTACCGGAATGAATGCTACAATATAGCTCTTTTAATTTTTATAACTTTTAATACCCTCCTCCTCAACTTCTCTCTCTCTCTCTCTCTCCATGCAATCCCTGTGTATTTGTATTTTTCGTGCATGAGCAATTCAATCTGGGAATCAATCTGGTTCCTGGGTTTCCCACCTTCCCTGTCCTAGTCCTCTAGGTAATACTTATGTTCTTGAAGGAATTAAATAGTTGTGTTCCTTTCAGGCACAAACTTGCTCAACTATTTTAAACAGTATTATTTGTATTTATTACTTTTCCCTACACCCGAGCCTTGATTGCTTTTTCAACCATGATTTTTTATGTTACATTTTCATCTCAATATAAATTACTCTTTCATTTATACTTCCTTCCTTGAGTGTATTCGGTCAAGTACATCCCTCTCCTCACACAACAACTATTTGTACTACATATTATTCTAACATTGTGAATTCATTTATTCCCAGATTCAACCCTCAACTGAATGAACATCATGTGGCAAGTTTTGCTCTGGGCGGAGATACTCCTTTTTGGTAAGTACTGCTAATTAAAATCTTTCCTCAGCACTGGAACTTCATACAGAGTCATATCAGTCATTTGTGACTACTTAGGTGAAAGGTTCCTCCGGGGCCACCTCACATCAGACGTGATCAATGTCATGCATCAAATTAGGTAAATAAGGCATTCAAAAAACATCCTCACTATAAAATGAGCCTGTCTGTACAGTAGATGCATCTCTATACAATTATCCCGACGGCAGTCATTCCAAAAAGCAAAATCCCTTGGAATATTGTGACGTCTAGAGGGTTACACGCTGCATTCGGATGCATTTAATTAAGGACTTCCCTTCCGCTCCTATGACTCGGATGACGCTATGGACGGGGAAGCTTCTGAGGACGTTTGTGTGTACTGTAGTACAAAGTAGGTATAGAGGCATAAGTACTAGCTTAATCCCAGGTAACCCACTAGTCTACATGGGCGAATTGACGTATAGGACTCCTGACAAGGATGTCGATATATGTAATTACGCTGGAGAGAAGTAAGGATGTATATATCTACTCCTCAAGTGTACAAGTACGGATGTACATACATGTGAACAAACGTTATTCTAAACATGGAGGGATTGGCTCCAAGTGGTTTTGTAGTATCTATGTAAAGTCGGAAGATAGAGGAAGTAAATGTGTGTGAACGGGGGGAAGATTAAAAGTGAGGATGGTTTGAGGAGACTCCGAGAGCTAAAGTATGTGAGGTAGAGCTTGTGTGTGAGCATAAAGTTGAAATCTTAGCACTCGACAATGTTTCCTTCAAGTGCATTGTGATTTCCTCAAGTGAGGGGAAAGCATTTTGAAGATAATTGAATTCTTGTCTCCCCTTAAGCGGACTTAAACATATGAGTATCTTGCTAGAAGACATTGAGATGGAGGAGCGTCGTAAAGAAGCACGCTTTATACGTCGTCAAGTGTCTATGCGGTTGTGACGGGCCATAGCATGTAGAGTACATGCGTGAATCCAAGTGTATAACCCAGCATTCCATAAGAACCAACTACATCCATTCCCCTGAATCCCACGTAACTTTCTCTCAAGAGCATGATCCTCTGTAGTACCTTCTTCTTCTTGTAAAATCCTGGGGAAAAAAAAGAAAAGCTACAGGAAGCTATACATATCTATATCCCGGAGAATCTAGCTATTAGAAGCCATTTGAAGAAAAGTAAGTCAAGACCATTTAAGTTGGAAGACGGAAGAGAGAGAGAGAGAGAGAGAGAGAGAGAGTGAAAGAGAAAGTCACAGACAGGGAAAGAGACCTCGCAGAGTGTGCAAACGAAAGAAAGTTACAGTTGGTTTCATGTTTATTATCCTATGGAAAGAGAGTTGAAAAGAGATAGATACTTTTCTGTAAACTCAACCCAGGGTTTACAGTTCTGGAAGTGTGGGCAGGAGTCACTGTATGGATAGAGAGAGAGAGAGAGGAGAGACCATATGGAGACAGTGGACTCGATCTGGAGAAAGTAAGAGGACTAGCTGGAAGTTAACTGCAGTGTGGTCATTGGTGTTGAAGGGCATGATGCATGTGTAAACCAACCTGGAACTTATCATATAGGGGGGACACTTATGAGTGGAAAAGTGGAATGTCGTCAAGTCATGACTCCACCTAACAATCTTCCTTGCATACGGAATAACAATCTTTCTTACTCTTCCTTTCTCTCCTTCTCCCTCGGTCCTACACGGAGAATAAAATTCTCACGGAGAGAGAGAGAGAGAGAGAGAAAGCATTTGGAAAAACGCTTCATTATAGGGAACCCTCTCACACATATACATTTACAATGCTTACTACTTCCTTTGTAGTTCGAAGGTTCGTAGGTGGTTCTCATGAGACTATTGTGAAAGCAGTAAGTGAAATAAGAGTATTCTTTTTATTTGGCTGCGGGTTTTTTCCCTGTGAAAGTTGTCCTCGGCGGCCTCCAGAATATGAGACAAGAGGTAATGTCAAGTGGGAGCTGATGGAAGGGAAGCAATGGGCAGAGACAGGAGTCGAGAGGCTATGATACTCTGGAGAGAGGCAACTACAATAACAATACAGGAGAATGCTACCACGGAGGTGCATATATGCTCCTGTCGGGACGACTCACTCAGTTGCGTACATAACAGCATAATATCTTAACATTGAAAATAATTTGTTCAATCAATTTATAAGCTCGTAAAGTTTGCTCTGAGACAGGGGGAAAGTGGGGCGTTACGAAAACCGCATAACGGTAAAACTTACACATGTTCTCTTTCCCCAACTCCTCCGGAGCACCAAAGTTTTTCTCTTGTGAAACAAAACTAGAGGCTTGAGGAGACTTCCGCCACTTCTCTCTCGCTTTCTCTTTCTTTCTCTTGCTTTCTATTTCTCTCTCTCTCTCTCCTTTCTCTCTCTCTCTCTCTCTCTCTCTCTCTCGGTCTTTTTCTCTCTCTCCCAGTCTCCCTTGCTTTCACTGTCTCATTCCTTACCTTCTCCATTCTTCCCCTACCTATTCCATACTTACCATGTGTTTTTACAGCTCTTGTCATCCAATATTAAAGCTCACCTACAGCATTCTCCAAAACTCTTATACCTTCTGGAAGACGCACACTTGGCTAACTCTCCAACTCTCCTTACCTTTTCCATTTCATGCTTTCTCCAGCTGCCTCAAAACTCCGCTCTAGTCTGGTTGTGTGTGAGAGAATGAGTGGAGTGACGAGAATGAACGCCGGAGGCAATCAAATACTTATTTCTCTGTATTTTCTCAAGCCTCCCTCCTCACTCTCCACAGCTTGAACCTTATTTCAGAGAGAGAGAGAGAGATAGAGAGACAGAGGGGAAAGAAGAAAGCAAGGATAGGACAATCTTCTAAACATGTACTTACTTCTTCCCTCGAGTCTCTTTTTTATTTCCGGGTGAAAGTACATGCGGTTGAACTGTAGGAGGAGTACATTGGGATGGAATTAGTGTTTTGTATTGGACAACAAACAGCTTTGCCATCACGCTAATCTCTTCTCGGAGCAATAGGACTTTCTCTTCCTCTCCCAGGGTCATAGAGCCTATTAGGCTAACAACGCATTGGTCAGAGAGCAAGGGGGGGGGAAATCTATCAGTGGAGGATTGGCAAATGGAGTTAGTTCAAGGGGAAATAAAAACCCAAGAGGAAATGCTTGCTCAATTCTCACATGAACAACAGCGGATGGTCATTTCTCCGCACACCGATCGCTCACTGTCATCTTAACTACATTGCTCGACTCTCCTCATCGGAGATACATATGGATAAATACTGAGCGGGCTCTCAAAAATGCAACAGTAGGATATGTACTTAACTCATTTGACGTTGACTCTCCCCGCACATTCAGTCAGTCCTTCTGATGTGACTAACTCAAAGACAAACTTTGTTACGCATAACTCCTGAGCGTATCCACCCTATCTCTCTCTCTCTCTCTCCACACAGTGTGTGATTACAGCGAAACGTAAGAATACATATAATTAGAACATATGTACACAGTCCGAGGGAAATGGGAAGTCAAGTTTGTTGCACATGGTACGGACATTACGCACGCAACTGTATACGAGATATATAGGGACTATAATTAATATAATTATAAACTATGCCCAAGTTAAATATAGATATAGGAACTCACACAAATACTCTCCACAAGCCATGTGAGAACCACTACATAATTACACATAAGTACACACTCCGGGAATAGGTATGCCAGAGTAAACTGATTTCCCCTGCTTTCTCCTCGTATGGTAACCAGAGATTAGTATCAGCCTTGAATGAAGCTCAATTTACCTGCATTATTGAGGACACACAGAGTACTTTGACACAATCAATGAGCTAAGAGGGGAGAGTCAGTTCCGCTGACCTTCCTAATGTTTTTATTTTCCATGTGTAGAGAACTGCATGTGCATGAAATTTTCCTCAGCCCCGCTGGACATTTCCCCTTAAAAAATTGGAAGTCGGTCCAGGTAAGATACTCTCAGTGTCCTATAAATCTCCAACTACGTACATACTCTTCTGATACAGAGATACTTTCACCCAGTACAATTTTACAGTGTTCCAAGGGTTTAAATACTACACAAGATCGGACTGACGCTTCCCCAGACTACGCCAAGGACATGAACTCATCCATTAGGAATTAATTGAGACGAGTGTTGTAAAAATTTAATTTGTGTAAAACCTTTCCCTGATTGATTTCCACTTGTGTATTCAGCTCTCGTTTTTGACGGAGGAACTCTCTGTGAGGAAGCTCTCCGGCTTGGATTCAGTCTCCACAGATTCCTATACAGATTCAATGTTTTCCTTTAATATAATATGAGCCTTAATGCCGGAGCTGTGGAAACAACGAGGACTTACTAGCTGGGGAAGATAAGGTGCATCTATCGAGGGACATGGAATGCATTAAACATTTCATGTGTACGTGTATATATCTATGTGTAGACACATTGTACCTCTGAGGTACTCATTATACTTGATATGTTCCTTTGTGTAAGGAATTGTGTATTTGCACATATACAATTAAGTGTAGGTACTTGTACATATATGGTTACGCTACGTGTAAATATTTATCCGCCTGTATGTATGTAAGTACACAGTACGGCTATCTGGACTGACTTGACTTTGTGGTAACGGGTGTACATTCCCCTCTATAACAAATGACTGGAGTGTATGAAACTAGCGTTCTCAACACTACAATCTTAATAGTGGCTAATGCGATTAGGTAGCTAAAGTACACATGGTAAATTATTACAACTCCTTCCGTATATCAGTATTAGTTCCAGTGTGGAGCACTGTCTTCATTTAGCTAAGTTCAGGTGTATGTCTGTGTGTGTGTGTGTGTGTGTCTGTCTGTCTGTGCGTCTGTGTGTCTGTGTGTGTGTTAAGGATGAGGGGGAGGGAGGTTATCTATGCTTGTTCCAGCTCAAGTTGGATACATGTCATCATCAACACTCACTCTTGTGTATCAAGCCTCTGTAGAACTTTGTGTCTAGGACGTCTATATATAAATATAATACGGGGACAGAAATGTTCACATTTCCCCCCTGTCTGTCAGTATGTATACTACTACTGTACCCACGAGGGGAAATCAGTGAGAGGGTATTGGAAAAATGATACTGTTCTCTGAAACTGTGTAAGTGCTTATAGAGGAAACATTGGGGAATGTTAGAGTGTGCAAATAGAAGCGGGCCTGCTCCTATGGCCGTATGTTGATAGAGCCTTCAGTCCGGACTGAGTTAATCATTTGCTCGAGAAATTAATCTAGATACTTGCCACTTAGCTCACACCAAGTGTTTACCCAAGTCCTGGTCGTTTCCAAGGTGTGAGGTACATAAGTAAAGTTACAGATTCTCCTTGAACGGAGTGAGGCCGACTCCCTCTGAATTTCACACTTCCTCCGTGATATGGTCCTACATGGACGTAATCCCTTACATTTCTCTTTACTCTGATATGCGGGTTCCCTCTGAGCACATATAATATAATTCCCTATGAATTTATAATTATAGCAAAATTATAACTTGCCCCCGCAACCAAACGTGTATATGTAGGTACAGTTCCTCCCTATTACTGTACTCACCTGCCCAGGACTTGTACATATCCAGATGTTGTAACATACAATAATTGCACAGACTTGTGTATGAATTTGGGCATAATAACCTAGAATAATTTCACACACTCGTATCTACACAAACACAGGCACACACACACACACACACACACACACACACACACACACACACACACACACACACACACATGTGTACAGGCCAGGGGCACATATCGTAATTATTACATGTGCAGCTCCTTGTGGTTACGTGTAATTAGATACAACTTTATCCAATGACATAATTACAGGCTACATATGAAATGAGTGCCGGAGTGAGTACAGTGGGAGAGTCTTATATGAACTGTATGTGTACGTTAGGGATATAGATACAGTAATCCCACGGTCACTGTACAGTTGTGCAAATGACCAAAAAAACCCGCTCTCGAATTTGGCAACTTACAAATGATTACGACATGGATTTCTTTTCAACTCATTTTATGGAGTGCTATCTCAGAGCGGAACCTTCATGCAAAATATTTTGGCTGAGGCTCCACGGTGCGTTGCTCACAACTCCGCTCCTCACACACATTTCTTAAGGAAGGGAGTAAACGGAGCGACATCTCTCCCAATGTGTCGGATTGCTATATGTTCCGTTTTGACATCTGGATCGACTGCTAGGGAAATTTGGAATGTAGGATTAAAAATAAGTGTGGGCTTTCTCACAGTGGTGCGACCGAGATAGCGTCATTTTCCATAATTTTAGGAGAAAGTTATTTCCCCTGAAAAATAAAAATGAGTCAAAGTCTAATTTTTTAAGTACATTTTAACACGGGAATTTCTTTTAGAAAAAAAACAGATTCTATTTGTAGTAATTACCCGTACGGCTGTGGATTTTTGTACTAATTCCGAATATTTGACTTGGTCTGTGTTTGAGGGAACCGCGGAGGAATCCGACAGGAGAAGTTCCTCCCAGCTCTCTCCCTTTGCACAGGTAATCTTTCCCTGCTCTGTTTTAACAACTTGAGTATTAATAATAATTGTTACTTATGCCTCCCAAGCTTTTGTAGTGGGAAGGTCTACTTTTCTCTGTGAGAGCTGTTTTTGTGTACAGTGAGTTAGATACTGTCAGGAGCTAACTAGCTTCCATCATCGAGGCACTTATGAAGCAGCTTGACTGGACTCACTAACTCATTTATGCACACTCAGCACTCACTTCCTTCCTCGTTGCTCCCCCTCTCTCCTTTTGCCGTGAGTGGATTGTGAGGATTATGGAAGTTGATTTGATTACGAAGGCTCTTCATTCCGTAATGCTACTTTGCATTAATAATGAGTTTTTATTTGATTTCAAGATTTTAACTTGGGGCTACATTATGAAAAAAGAAGATATTCCTTGAAAGGATCATTTATTATTTACTCTGATTCACTCAAACAGTTTACAAGCCTGGATGCTTCAAAACCAGTCCTAAAACTCTGTCCTTGTGTGCTCACCATGTGCTGTACATTCTACATATATGGACATAACTATTTCCGAGTTGAATTTCAACTCTGGTACATGTTTTTACTTTTGTGGACAGCACCGAGGCTTTCTCCTACCAGTAATGTAGCTCCCTTGGTGGAACATGTAAATTTGAGTGTCCTTATTTACACGCATATCTTGAGTAGTTAACTGCATATGTCCCGACGTGAGATTTTTGAATGTCTGTAAAATTTCCATCTCAGTCAAATCTTTCGTCTCCCTTGTGACGCGGACACAAATGTAGTGCAAGTACGGATTGCAGTATTGGATTGAAATGTTGGAGAAATAAGAATGTCCTTTTGAATGTGTCCACCTTACATATGTACATAGGAATGGACGGGAGTGCAAATTAAATTTGCTCTTTCTTCCATCCGTCAGAAAGTTGCTCATGTTGGAGGGACACTTCTCTTTACTCTGATTATACTTTTGCTCTTCTGTCTCTTTTCTTCCCCCATCCCCCCTCCTCCCTCAATCATTCCTATGCCTGCCCCCGGACTCTACGCAAGTCCTCCAATCGATCTACCTTAAGCTGATAATTTTCAGCGAAAATGGATCTAAGAATTTGCAATTAGGGATTTCTCGGGAACTATAGCCCTGGAGTTGGAATTGTACTCAAAGCGAGAAGCTAATGATAGGTTTCCGGCTCCTGGACATATGTATACGGATATGACACAGGAGTTGGGGATAATTACCAGCTTTTCAATAAATACGCGTAATGTTTAAAATGAAATATGAATGCTGTAATTAAATGGAGTTGGGCAACTACAGACTCTCCAGCATATACTGTTCCCAAGGCTCCAGCAAAGGAGCCAATGAGTGGGAGCCGGAGTGTTGAAATGAATTGCAAATCGATACAAGACCGTTATGTTATTACCGTCAAACTTGTTGTACTCCAGCCTTTGCCTGTTCCTTCCAGTCCAAGTCATTGGGCGTTAAGTGTAATGAACAGAGCCTGGATACGCATTTCCTACCTTTCAAAGAGACATTGGGAGGACAGGAGCTTCCTCCTTCACGCACCACTATTCACTCATCCAGGGTCATCCATGATGTGTATCAATCTACGCCAACCTCAGAGCCGGCAGTCCAACCTGAGTGACTGTGAGGTAGCAAATATGATTTCGGTCACATAATAAAAGTATGCACCCGAGAAAATTGGAATTGCACCGAGAAGAAGAAGAATACCTTATGTATAAATATTATAAGGGTCTGTGCCTGTACGTATACATGTGTAGGATACGGAGGTAGGTAAACAAAATGCAGGGAGAAAGGGCTACAACTCTACACACACAAACACAAACACACACAGAGACACCCACACAGTAATAATTATTATTGGGACTGAGGTATCTACAGGAAAGTATAGTGACACGCTAAAAATATATGAGAGGGTTCTGAGCGTTTCCATGGAATTGATGCGTAAGTAAGTGTGTGTACATTGATCGTCCGTTTAGAGAGACACAGGACAGGAGTGAGGATAATTATGAAGTCAAATTATAAATGCAAATGGAACACTGGCACCAGAGCCCAAGCTCCGTGGTTTTGTTTACAAATGTAGATATCTCAATGCCTCCCCGCACTACCCCCTTCAAACTACATGCCACATATTAAATATCATCTAATACCAGTTGTACAGTGAGAATTTATACCCAGTCCGTTTGGCGTATCACTGTTTTCCTTTTACCTATTTTTTTTACATTACTTGACATCAGTCTTGAAGAGACACCTCCCTTTTTTGGTGGGACACACACGGAACCCTACATGTGTGGAATTGTGCTCTATTAGATATATATGAGACTATCTGCCGCACCTAGGGAACTTATAAAGGGCTTAAATACTATATAACCACTGTATAGTAAATAAGTTACATTATGTAAGCTCAGGGTTTGAGCCTACATGGGCACATGTAAATTGCATAAAAAGGGTGAACTCTACACTGAGCATGTAAATTGTATATTACAAGAATAACCTCTACACTCAGCTTGTAAATTGTACACATGGAGGGTTTAAGTCTCTATTCTCCTCCTACCATGTACATACCGGGTCTCAAGCCAGTTTCGAGCATATATACATAGATACATATGTGAATGATAAATAAAGGCTGAGACTATTACAGCAAGACTGGAAGAATGCTATTCGAAGACTATGTACATTCTACTGTAGGAGCTGGTAGTTGGTATTTGAGTCTGTGGCTAGAATGCTGAGTTTGCAAGTGCTACAGCAGAGCTGTCAAGGTACCCTGAAATTTGACCATGGAATTTTATCTTGGAGAATTGTGCCAAATGAGTGCACTCCTATAACATGCCGGATCGCCCACAATGCACATGCTTTTAAGCTCACAATCATACATGACAACATGATTGGAAAGACAAGAATAATAACTGTATTGCTATAAATTGACTTGGAGCGGTTATTCCTGAAAAATTCACATATGTCATCATCCCACACCGAGCCACATAATGCGCCTCGTACTTCCCCCCTTCCGGCATTACGTGACTCCAAGGGGAAGTGGGGAGAGCTCACAACTAGCACATTCAACATTTTTGTTAGATACAATTGCTCTACTACTACGACTACTACTATTACTACAACTACTAGTAGGGAAGGCAGGTCCTCCCTTTGCGGGCGTGCACGTATGTATGTACATACGTCCATGTAATTACATAACCCTATCCATCCCTGGCTCTCAACCTTTGACTGGGACAGTCAACAACCAGTATATCGGTTGGGAGTGTTTCAGTTGTATCTATGTAAGTTGAGGGAGAAAGTACCATCAACATATTGGAGTCTGCATGTATGTATGTATGTATAATTTGGAAACGTACAGTTCCAGCTTTCATTCATGACATGTATGACCAGGGGATGGGCATTGTACATATTGCATATGGTTCTAAGAATGAGCTGCATATTGCATAGAGCTATTAAATACGATGAGGGAGGTTTTTGCATATGCTTATCAACCTCTAAATTTCTAAAGGAACCAGCTACCATGGGTAATGTACTGACATAGGTTAAGTGTGGGAAAGTGTGAGTTCCCGAGTGAAAGCACATTCCCCACTGAGCACGTCCATAACCCACGTACATACCCCGACTCACACAGACCCATACACATGTGAACGGGGGAACTATTTTATGCAACTAAGTTTTCAGGGGAGTTACGCTTTCCTCATAATTTACTATTTTCATTCCGGGCGGGTTTCTGTGTGTTTTTGTGTGTAGGTGTGAGTAACTATTTATACAAGTCCGCATGTTTTTGTTTGTGGGAGTTGATCATTCCATGCATGTACATTTCTTTGTATGAGTGAGGGAAGCTTTGGTGAAATCACAAGTAATGGGGTTAGACAGGCACTTTCCTCCTGTACAACCTACTGTATGAACTACGGAGATGAGTCTTCCTGAGAACGCTGATCCACAAAAGTCACTTTCTCCAGCCCTCTGACTGAGTACCTACTGATGTTTAGATATGCCTGGAGAAAGCTGGAAGAAAAATGTTCCTGGAGATATCATCTTTGACGTTTTTACTGTGTACCTTTATGACTGCCTAGCCATTGGTTACCTGAAGTTTTTTTAAAAAAAAAAAACCAGGCCTATCTACTTTGATCTACACAAGTACCTGGGATTTTTGAAGGTGCATGGACGTGTATAACAGTGTGTTCTGCATGTAATTTATTGTAGGGCTGTATGTATTATAATGACTCAGACAGGGCCATGTGTATTTATCTATGGATAGATATATAGGTACATTTCGTCCATGTGGAGGAGCATATGTATTTCCGTGTGTTTATTCCGTATGCGGGTTCCCAATAAAATAATCATGTCTTGTTATGATTCAATTATGTCTCTCTCGTTCCCTCCCAACCTATCATTTTTTCATCTGACACCCATAAAAGCAGAGGCATGAGTTGGTTTGACGTAAATTCCAGTTATTGCTCGCTCTAACCATTCCTCACAGCCGAATTTACTTGTGCTCATAACAAGATTCCTGATATTAATGTACGTTCCCTATTTACTTTTTTATGTAATTATGCCCTGGACGGAGACAACCATTTGCACTGGTAAATATTGGTATTTGTAATTAAATGAGTCTTTCCTCAGGTCTGGGAATTTTTTTGTATGAGGATATTTTCAAGGGAGGTTTCTTTTTTCGTGGAGGGCTGATTATTGCATTTTTTGAAGCTCAATTCCTTTCATTTGAATACATATTATTTCTTTTGTGGTGCTTTTTGTTTCGGGTCATTCACGGGAGGCATATAATTGTTGCTTGTTCCAATCCTACAATACCTTTGGTTTCTGTTGTTGTTTTCGGAGAGGCAAAACTTTTTTCTACCTTTGAGTAGGGGAAAAAAGAGATAAAAGGCTATTGACATTACCTCTGGTATAGTGTACCAAAGGATAAGTAAAAATTGAGGCGTGCTAACCCTCAGTCAGGGGAGGGTTGAGCGTTGATAGATGAAATAGATATACTTTTTTGACATCCAATTTGAAAGCAGACGCAAACTCTTCGTGACAAGTTATTATTTGCTGTCTCGATTTCTCCTACTTTCCCCATGTATAAAATATAAGGTGACTCACAAACTGGTAAATACATTTAGGATCTGTAGAAAAAAAAAGCAGGGAAGAAAGTGCTAGTATGAAATTCCAAGGAGAAATAATGGATTGGAGAAAGTAAAAAAAACATTGGTTAGAGACGAAATAACATCTTTGACTTATTTGCAAATGAGTGTAATTGAAATGTTTTCTTTATGATAGAAACTTTAACCTGATTTTTTTGGCTTAATTAAAATGGGAAGAGTGCGGAATGTTATTGATTTATTTTCCGCTAGTGCATATTTCTCTGGACAATTAAATATGTACAAACAGGAAAAGTAATTGCACTGTTGACATATAGTGTGGCTCCGGCTACAAACCGGAGCATGGGAAAGTACTAGCGAACAACTATGTCATTTTCCCCTTGTAATTGCATCGGACTCAACTGTCTCGTACCGTTGTTATATAGTCATCTTGGAAGGACAGCAAGCACAGTCATAATTGGGAGAGGTTGTCTGAATTATTTATAAATACTAACAATAAGCGAGTGGCCGTCGCCAACTTGCCGAATAATTTGTTCTGGTTCGTGGGGAGAGTTATTACATTTTCATATTACCTTTTTGACTCGTCTACCCAACGTACTGTATACCCGGGCATCATGGCGGATGGGTGAGTTTCATTCCAAACTGTACAGATTCATCTCAATTTTTGAATATCTGGAGAGCCTCAACTTCCTTGTACTTTCACTTGCTTTCACTTACTTTCTCCAACTTTCTCCTGCTGTCTCTTAATTTATATCTCCCCGCGTGTTTTAATTTCCTTGAGCGCTCATGAATGATTTTGAGTGGGACTCTGGTGGAAGTTTACTTTCACCCTTGGTCGCATCCAGCATTCTTCTTGCAGCTGGTTTCTCCGAATAAATATGGCTAGTTAAGCATGTTAGTTATGAGTTTTGAGATTGGAGAAATTACGGAAGTTTTTCCTGAAATGTGTTCCTCTCCACTCCGCTGCATACTCTCTCACCAATGGTAAATACTTGTTTGGAGACTTGTCATTACTCTTTGGGAAGTTTAATCTGACTAAATCGGATGCCAAATATTTGGATAGCTTTGGATATCAATTCATTTTTTCCCTGAGGTTGGTGGTTAGATTTCTCCCCCCCCCCTCTACTCCCCGTTTGTCATGATTGAATGGTTACTTATAACTTTTTTTCCTTGACGTGTTCGACATACGTTTGACTCGAGAGAAGTTTCCTCAACTCTATTTATTATTTATGCAGTGGATTACTTATAGGAGTTGTTGTATGAGGGACGTATAACTAGAAATTTCTGGGCTCGTTCTTCGTGTTCTCTTTTAAAAGATTTACCATTTGCCAATAATTTTTCCTATTTCTCTCTCTCTCCCTCTCTCTCTCTCTCTCTCGCTCTCTCTCTCTCTCTTCCTCGTCCTTCAACCACTACCTCTCATGTAATCTTCTTCCTCGGTTGTCAAGAATTAAAGTTTTTTTTCCTTCCGCTCAAGCAGGGAAGGAAAAATGAATATTGGGAAAGTTTTTTCATCAGTAAGCTTCGGCGTGCCTTATAGTTTCTTTCTGGTATGTTACATGGTAAAGTTAAACAGTTAATATTAGGACGAGACTTTGACAGAATAATAGTAATGAGGAAGTGAATAATTGCAAAAAAGTTGGATTCCCGTGTATAATACTAATTTAAATGAGAAAGTGTTCCGGATTTGTTTGAGATAAGCAACATGATGACTTTCCGGGGTCGAGACTTTGATTAGTTTCCAAGAGATTCGATTATAAGTCTTGTAATGCAAGCACTGTGCGGCTCTTGACTGTCAAAGTTTTCTCTTCTTCTGATCATCTCTCCTTTCATTGAATGAGCAAAGGCAAATTTGCATGTATTTCAGCCCCAATAGAAATACTTGCTCCAGGGACCCACTCCCCTATGCCTGTATTGACTTGACATGGACGTATGTACATGCATAATATACTTCAAAATAAATTTACATGCACGCCACACATGTACATACGTGCCCATACATGTTCTCATGTATTTGTTTTTAGCCTAACACACGTCAACTTTGTGTACGTATTTTTTAATATGCACATCATTTTATTTAATATTTATGGATTATGTATCTATACACACACACACACACACACACTCACACGCATATTTATATTCCCATGCTGTATTGTTTGAACTGTAATCCCTGAGTAAATAAGAGTGTGTAAATAAGTCGAAATAAGCAATTAGGTTCCGTGCTGGTCAAAGCATCCCCAATTCCCATCGATCACTACCAACAATGGTATTATTGTTTCTGAAAAATATTTCTGCGAAGCAGAGATCATTATAATTTAATTCCTTCCAATTCACTATTCGTGGAAATTCCAAGGACTATCTACTGTGAAAGTCACGTCTGATTCCTGTGAGTTTTTATAATTGTGGGGATATACATAGGTACATGGGAGTAGATACAGTTACGTATGTAGTAGAGCGTATAAATCCATTTACATAAATACATACAAGTGAGTGAGGATACACACTTGGGACGAGGAGAGTAGTGTAACTAGGCCCTCAATGTCCATTAATTTTCTCCTTAATTCATTATAACGAATGGATCTCACAGGTATGGTAAGTGCCTTTGTCGTCTGCTTGCACAAGCCCCAAGTGAAAGTTCCCTTTGATCCGTGGAAGAGAAATCAAAGCGACCTCGCGGAAATCCTCCTTTCAACAGAGTGGTTGCAAAAATAATTGAATTATTTAAAATGTTCTAACTCAAGGCCTTTTCGTTTTGCATGCGTAAATATGACCAGGGATTAATATTTCTGCTCCAGGAGAGGATTGGACATGTGCACACAAAGTGCACTCAAAAGTAGATATATCTACCGAGTTTGTAGCTATACGTAGATACATACATATGCTTCGAACCAGTGCGCTCCCTGTGAACTCTGAACTTATCTTAGGTCCTATGGGTCCGCATACCAATTGGAAAATCAGGTGTGCGTTTGTGAGGATGTGCCGTTCTGGGCATGATATGATTAGCCTCTCGTATGTGAGTAATGCTCTGTGAGTAAATATGAACACGTAAAGGGGGAAATTCCAGCAAACTGCACATTAGCCCTGTACGGATAAGCAGTATGACAGGCGTAAATACATGTAATCATCTCCAATTTCCTTCTCCGAACCGTCCCTTCAACTCTGCCTCTCCTCAGGTATCCCTCACGCCCAGTGCCCAATGCTTTCGGATGTGTGGGACAAAACTTGCTCTCCTCGAGCATGAAGGCTATTTTCATCCAGGGAAGCTATGCTTCTATATTCACAAGTATCTACATATATGCTGTCAACACTCTAGCAATTCAAGCTCCCTTGCTATGGGCAATGAATAAATATGTAATTAATTGCAATATCCTCCCAAATGAAAAGACATACGGGCATGCATTGTTGAATCCCTGCATTATAGAGCCTTGTGAGGAGAGAAAGAATGTGAAAAGAGCATTTCAGCCGCCCTCCCCATCCCACTGATGAAAGGCTAGGAGAAAGGTTAACATTAAAGGAAGTAACTTGATTGTGGAGGAATATTGTGTGCATGATTAAAGTCCGGGACAATGGATTGAGGAGAAGGCCAGTCCTTCGCAGAAGCCTTTATGGGAGATGGAGATGATAATTATGTAAATACTTTAGCAGAAGAGGATTCAATCAGGAACTTTCCACGGAGAAAGCATAGTTCATGGGTAGGGGAAGCCCGTGGAAATTTGTTTTCTCTTGGATCAAGTGAAAGTCCGGCTTTATCTCTCGCAAAGAGGGAAATCCGTTTGTGTGGACTCAGGCTGTATTTAACTCGTGTACATATAAGTATAGAAATATATGTACGGGTATATAGTTACATAGGAGCCATTCCATGTCAGACCATCGGGCTGTGCATTGGCAGTTAAGTGAGCGGATGCATTTTACCTGATTAAAGCCGAGGGTGTTGGTCTCGCTAAATTTACAACTTCATCCACTTTCTCATTCTTCCAGGTCTCAAATCCCATATGTATCTGCTGGGAACATGTAGATATTTGTACGTGCTTGGGCATACCCTTAAATACACCAGTCGGAGCTCCGATACATACCTGACTTGTATATAATTATATACAGACAAGTAAGTCCATACAAGCAGAAACTATACCAACAAGTCGGACGTGTCAAGTAAACACTTGGAAGGAAGGTATTTACATAGAAGCAAATGTAGCGGGTTAAAGTTTAGGGAGGGAAAAAAACAGAGGACCAAAAACGCATAAAATACTTGCTTTCACTTCCATTGTTCTGTCTTTCGATCAAAACATGCCCTCATTGCTCCCCGTGCCATTTATTTATTTACGTATTTATTTATTCAAGCCAGGCAGGAAGTGCAATATATGAGTAGAAAGTGATTCATTTAAAACATTTCGTTGGTGCTTTCTCTCATGTAACTTTCACCAGAGGAAAAAAAAAACTTTTTATATACTTAAAATGAATTCCAAGCCACTTTCTCTCTCGTTCTTGTTCCCTATTTTTTTTCTTCCCTTTGCTCGTAAAAGCAACTGTAGTTTTATTCCTTTGAAAACTCCTGTCTTACTTCTTAGAGAATAAGTGTGTATCAACATGTTTGTAGACACATGAGGTAGTACAAAGCCTGGAGCCTGGCCGTAAAAAAAGGACGATAGGATACAACACGATCGATAGAACTTTGCTACTAGCCATATTCGGAATGTGTGGAAAAATGAACAAGATAATTGTGATAACAATACTCGTAGAGAAAGAAAATAGCCCTATGGTGGCTATACATTTAGTCATATAGGGTTTTGAGAACCCTCCGCTCCCGCTGCCCTGCGTGTGTAGGATTACAAGGTGTGTTTAGGCAAATGCTCCATACTGCTCCTACTTTTATTTTTGTCTTCCTCCTCTCTTCCTTCTCCTAAAAATATACAGGAGCTTGGAGTAGCTGTACATATGTAATTATGTTGTACACCGGTATCTGTGTGTATGTACCCCTGATGCAGCAACTCCGGGGGGATAGTCACGTGAAAGTAAAAGTATGGGAGTGAAAGTCAGTATGAAGGGTGAAAGTAGAAAAATTGATTGTTACTATAAAGTTACCAACCAGAGAGGGAAGCTATGGATGTAGTGGGCTATTGTCCCAATGACAGTTTCCTTGGGATACAATGCACTCCTGGTGTGTAGTTTTCCAAGGTATAAAATATGCAGTGCAAATTGTCACTGACGTCCTTGCTTGTAGGGGCATGTCTCCATGTTTGCAATAATGGTATCATGTTATATCCATTACGGACAATACACAAGATGGCTCCATTTTTTCCTCTCCTCATATACTTAGCTGTATCATTTTTTATCTGCTGGGTGTCCTGTTTTCCTATGGAAAGTACATAGGGACACAGACAGAATGGGAAAGAGAGAGAGAAAGGGGAGAGAAAGCAAGAGACAAGCAATAAAAGCTATTCATGGGTGTATTCAAAGCTTTTATATTTTACTATGTACAAAGGAGCAAACTTGGAGAAAGATATTTTTCACAAATGTATCGTCACTCGTAGGCCTGGAGTATATGGAAATGTTGTAGGCACAGATGAGTGGTGGGAAAGGAGAATGACACAGTTGCGTGTTTAATGTTTCAGGTTGACTGCCGATTATGAATTTATTATGATACCTGTGTGTAGGATAATATAAGGCTGAGCAGGAGGAGAGAAAGTCTATGTGTTTGACACCGAAGTGTGTAAGTCTGGTGGGAATCCTCGTGGGACGACAGCCACTGTGTTCCATGCTGCTAACTCAAGGATATGACCCAAGTGTGTGGAGGAATGCATAGTCAGGGTTTGAGTGACGGATGCTTTCGTTCTGCTACGCTTTTCAAGTCCTTCTCTCACCCGCTTTCTCTCTCTCTCTCTCTTTCTCCCTCTCTTTCTCTCTCTCCCTCTCTCTTCGACTCCGCTCCGTTTGTGTCTTGAGCTGGGTGCTGAGAGTGTACAAGGCCAGGGCATAGCTTTAGTACACACAGTCAACCTGTGTACTTAATAGAATCATACTTAACATTCCAGGAGATATGTAAATGGATAAGTTGACACACATAATTTTACATACCCTATGATTTTGTCTACATGCTCAAAGTACATGGCCTAGGGAATCCAGCATGTATTCCTCTACATGCTCAGCAGAGACAATACACATAAGGGGCATGTTTTCCTTCCTGTGTGCATGTTCCGAGTGTGTGGGGTACACATGAGGACATGTCCAAATGCAATCAAATATTGTGTGCCTGCATGTTCCTGTGGAGTTGTACACATTACAAAATCAGCCTTACATAAAGGACTATGGCGTAGTACCACCTACGAGCTGGTGAGTGAAAGCATGGGGAAAGTAGTGACAACAGTGACAGTGCGGGTTTAAACTGAGCTACGCAAGTCTTGTATGAAATTAGGGATGTTTATCCCTATAATTAATTGTAATTGCATGGATTATTTACATGGAATGTCCAAGCAAGGATATAGGTACATATTATGTTGCTAGTATGTGAGTGTGTGTGTGTGTGTGTGTGTGGAGTGGGATACTATCTGTATGAGAGGAATATTCAAGCAACATCCTTGCGAATTAAAGGTGTGTGTACTGGTGGGATGTAATGACTGTGGAAGGGATTTTTTATGGAGCCTGTACAAATGTTGATGGTAGGAGAGTGTAATTCCCAGAAGGGAGACTTCTATGGACCTCTCGACCGGTGCATTTTGGGTCAGGCAGGAAGAGAATAAGGTGGATGTTCAAAGCAAGAGAGGAATGAGGAGCTAGTGGGTTGGAAGAGGAAGATTTCTCACTCCGTGCACTCCTTTCACTGAAGATCCGAGTGCTTTCAAAGTGTGCTCTTACACGTTGGCCTCAAATGCTATAATAATATCAACCTCCCGAACCGATTGGTGTTATTGCATGTGCGAGGAGATATGTTTTTGGACCTAGTGGTGGGTACAATGGTGGTATGTACACATTTATCTACAAGCATGTTCCGGGATATTTCTCCCGCAGCCACATCGGAGCGTTCAGTGTAATTTCGCACACTTCTTTCCTTTTGGCTACCTCTCCCCGTTCCATTCCCCGCACACATGTACGAGGGTCTGGTGGAGAGCGGAGTGCTCCATGTAAGAGGAAAAGTAGCTGTGACATTCCATCCAGCGTGAGTGGAGAAAGTCCCGTGGAAAAAATACACAATTGCACGTACGACTCCTCGCTTAAGGAACAAATCCATAACAAGTCCGAGCAAAGATTCTGGCAAGCCAAAAGGTAGATATGTCAGGGACAGTGTTTATATTTTGTGCAAACATGTAATTACATATTTATGTCCTACTGCATGCACATATGACCATATGTGTAGGTACATATATACTCCCATATCCACGCGCCCACACATGTGTACCAGGCACATTTGTACAGTCCGGCCGCGTGCTCCAGATTCGCTTTGGATCCCTGGCTTTCACTCCCGAATTTTCACACAGATTCCATAAATAGACCGTTAGCTTCTGCCTGGTCTTAAGCGCTATAACATTGAACAAGCACTACAAAAAAACTAAACATTCTCCGGGGAAATGAAGAAATTCGAGTCACAGTATGAGCAAAATTGCAAGCATACCCAAACCTTTTATCTACCTTGACAGATTCATGAGTTTTTCGTTTAATTTTTTTTACTGATGTATACATAATTACATACAAAACCTTGAGAATAAATTCGACTTTCAAAAGCAATTAAAAATTTAGAACTAGAGATAATATTTTAGTTATACGTATCTAAATTAGCTACTAATTTTCTGAGCCTTGTGTGTGTGCCAGTATTTGGGGACATGGAATCTCACGGTTTTAATCTTATGAGAAGAAGACTCTAGTTTTAAAGAGAAAGTTGAAAGGTGGGAGGAGGAGGACGTGGGGGAAAATATTGAGGCGTCAGGGGAAAGGGGGATACTACAGAGGACCCTGTTATTGAATTGTTCGTTCAAGTATATACATCCAAATGTCCTCAGGGAAGTAGAATGATATTAAATGGAACGAATTTCATGTTCATGAGATGAGGAGAGAACAGTTAGAGCTGACATCTCAAAGTCCTCTGGATTTACGAACGGAGTCCCAGTCATTTCCTATATTGATTCTCATGTAGCTTTTTATTGTAAAACATATTTTTCTGGGAGGAATCTTCCCGTCCTCTCCCTTCCACTCTGACTCTCTCTCTCTCTCTCTCCTCATCCCACAAACTCTTTCTTTCACTTATACTTCCATATGCAAGGCATGCACACAAACTTTCACATTAGGTCCACATATGTAGGGACACGGAGCTTCATGGATGGGTACGTCTCTCACATATGGATTTGTACAAAAAAGATTTGTATTCATATAGCCAGAGGGGGCATGCACCCATGTCTGTATGTATTTGGGTATTAATATACATAGATACATACATACATATGTTCATATGCGTTAGTGAGTCTACAAATACAATTCGGATCCCTCGAACCCCTGCACCTGCCCATATACAAGCTCCTGGCATCTTGTATATGCAGTTATAAGTGACATTAGTTGAGGGAGTAGCGTCATGTTAAAAAAACTTTCGTGCCACAATGTACACACTTGAGCAGAGGCCAGAGAGGAAGAGTGGAACGTTGAAGAGTTGAGGGGAAAGTGCTCAAGAGAGAAAATGTACGAGTCTTAAGAACATGACTCGAGGTCAGATTGGATTCACACGATTTACGGCTCTTCGATAGGGATTATCCAGAGTTACAGAGAATTTCTAACCCTCTTCTGGGATGTGTGAGACTCATGAGTTCGCCTGCGGAAGTTAGTTGGTGGCTAGGTCTCTTCCTCTGTACACCACACTCAGTTGTGGTACATGCCTTGACTTTCTCTCCATGCCACGCATTTTGAACGGAAGGTGAGCTCGTCCATACGAACCTCCGAACTCTCTCCTCCTCACATGTAATTCTCCTTGTGAACACTCCTAAGATGGTTTTTTTTAGTAATTTCTCTACTTTTCCCCCCCTACGCTTCCTCCAGTTGTGTCCTCTCAGTGTCTCTCCTCATGTTTTATATACGCTGGAACCTTTCAAATGCTTTCATTGGAACCCATTTGAGGTTTACCACTCTCACAACCACTCACACACATACAGAGAAGATATCACAGGCTATAGGCACGTAAGGGCTACAAACACTGCAATATGGCCGGGGATGACCGAGTGGGCACATGAATCCTCGCTAGCATGCCAAGCATTAGTGACCTTTTCTCCAAAGGTGTGTTCTTCTAAAAGGAAGCTCAAAGTTGATAGTGATGTGTGACGGCCCCCAGAGTCGTCGGAATTGTCCCTGGCCTTCTTTGTTCCCCATGACTTGACACACATGGAAGACTTTCTCCCTATACCCTCGACACAGTTATAAATGTATCGCGGGCTGTGGAACATGTTCCTCTTATATTGATTACTCTTACATGAGCGGAGGAGAAAAATGTTGGGAAGAGTCACCTGAGAAATGAAAGCGACTATCTCTTCAGAGCGTGATGCAATTCTCTTTTACTTTCAATTCCAGAAACAGCCACCCTGACAATGTGGAATATCTGAAACACTTTTCCCTTTCCGGTGTAGCTTTAAAATAAACGCCATTACTTTCCCCATCACTTTATTTCTTTATACTTTAACCACAGTTTTCTCCTATGCTTTAAACATAGCTTTCTCCTGTGCTTTAAACATAGCTTTCTCCTATGCTTTAAACATAGCTTTCTCCTATACTTTAAACATAGCTTTCTCCTATACTTTAAAGATAGCTTTCTCTTATGCTTTAGCATAAGGCTGGGGAAAGTCCAGAGGAAATTTTTGGGACCATTGTTTTTAATAAGCTGTTGAAATTGGTAGGAGTGAAAGTGCGGTTGTAATAACTGGCAATTCAGAACAGTCCTTGACCACAGATTCCCTCATTTCTCCTCTTCATTCATCCTAATCAGTGACCTGAACTTGGTACTTTCTCCATGCAAAGTGTCACTAAGGAAGTTACAATTAGCAGATGAGTTAGACTTACGAGGGGCTTAACACCCTATTTCCCACGAATTACAACAATTTTACAACTTTCCGTCCTCTTCCCCTCCAATTAGCAGCCATGAGATTTTTCTCACTACGGATTCCCTCTTTAGACTTCCCCGATCCTCGCTCTCCCTCCCAGTGTTCCACAAAAGGATCTTGCCCGGTGGCAAACTTTCCCCGGCTAAGTAATTTACTGGGACAATAACAAATTAAGGTATTGTAAATGAAAGTCATTCATATGTAGTTACATGCAATTATCAGTATTTTGATCTTCTACGCCTTGCTCTGGAGAAGCTAGCAGCAAAGTATTTGATATCATTTCCCTCTTATTCTCAAGGAGGCTTTGTACGCATTAGAGTCAAATTTGGGGAGGAGGAAGTAGCAGTTCACTCATGCAAAGCTGTCCAGCTGCATTTGTTTGGGAACAGAAGAGAAAATGGTGCTGTACTACTAGATTACTTATCGGGCTTCTCCAGCCGGTCACAAATATTCGAAGGAAGAAAGGTCCTGTGTGAGATGTGTCTTTGATACAGATCAAAATGGATTTAGGACATGATAGCCATCCTCTGTATCTACATAATTTCCCATGCAATGAAGCACAGAAACTACAGAGGGAAAATTCAGTCCCGCTGACAATACTAACATTGCTCATAGAGTTTCAGTCTCTATCGCACTCGCTAAAATAAAAGTCCAATAGTAATGGCTGCCTAAGGCAATCTTGAACCAAGTTCCGTTTGACTTGAAATGAAAAATAAGTCCACTAGTCAGGGTGCTAAACTATACAAGAATTCTGACACAATACCGAAATGAAATATCTAGATACTGGAAGTGAGAAAATAATTTAAGGCAAAATGTAATGTCAACAAAGAGAACCACTCTGAAAAGGTTCCCAAGACTATCACTGATATTGTGAGTACACTGAAAATAGTAAGGCGTTCTAGGAGACGCCAAAAAATGTAAGGGAAAAATAACTTCAAAAGACGGAGTAGGTAATGACCCGTGTCTTCTTTGTAGTACCAATAATATTTCTTGGTTCCGTTTGCATATTGCATGGCTCGGAGTTCGACAAATTGGGAGTAGGATAATTAATTATTCAAGTACGGAGGAAAGCTTTCATGTAGTTCCTCATAATCAGAAAAGGAAACGGGTTAAATTCGGTTTATGAATCTCCCTACATGTTCTGTAGATTATTGAACTAAATTGCTTGGGAGCTGTTGTGTATCTAATGACTTGGGATCGGGAAAAAATGTAATATAATTAAATCCCAGTATAATCTTTGTGTTTGAGGTGGTCCAAAGACACAGTCAATCCATGCATGTAACTGTAGCTGTATTACCATGGATTGTATTAGCCTGGGCTAAGCCCATGCAGTATGTACCTCTCGCATTTGTCCCGACCGCAGTAATACCTATTAGCTCGCAGGAGAAAATAAAAAAATTTCCATTCCTAGAAATAAAAGAGCTACTTAAATCACTAGGATTTTTCCTGGGATGCAATCCCTCCAGACTTCTCCCGCCCTGCCTTAGAATCCTTAGAGCGTTTACTGCGGAGAAAGTATAGTGACAGCTAATAGGACTGTAAAGGAAGACTTAAGAAAGAAAACACTTTTCAATGTAGGACCTAATTTCAATCCTCGGGATAGACTATTGTACCAGGCTGGGGAAAGGATGAGGAAAGAATCCATTTTTATAGTCAGGGAAAGGCAAAGCTCCAGAGTTAAGTAAGGAGGAGCATGTTTGAAGAAAAGGAGAAACCACTGGTGAAAGAGAAGATGACCCTAAGGCTCGTTCTCGAGTGGAACGAGGTGGTAGTAGCATGGCAGGAAACATTCCCCCGTCAGTACACATGTAAGTTTTACACTTCTTTGACAAAACTCTTTTTTTGCTAGCGAAACTTCTCCCTTTAATTTTACTGGAAAATTCGACTCAAGTATTTTCATTTGACTCATGTCCCTTTCACTTGCTTTCTCCGATGGTAGTAATGTACTTTAAAATCCTACACAGGTTTTTCCTGGCTAGAGTTTTCTCTTTTGTCTCTCTCTTTCCTTCTGACGGAGGCTATTTTGGGGATTAGAACATGGGCCGTTGTAATGTACACTACATCAAGTGAATATGCGTGCGTCATTATACCTATGTATTTATTCGTAGATAATGCAAACTGTAGATATATAGTTGCATGTCAAAGAATGTGAACAGGAACCTACAGAATGCTCTTGGTAAGGAGACAAATGTAGTAGGCTTTGCTGGACTCGATCTAGTAATTCCCTGGAAGTCGATGCAGGTACTTTACCACTGGACCGTCTTGTCTGCCCAATGTGCACACTCAATAAGTAAAAACATCTTTGACACTTTCTCGGGAAGTTCTCCTTGACTCTTGCCACCCCAAGCCTTTACTCATGCTGTCAGATATTCAGGCGGGCCTCTCTGATCTCTTTTGCTTTCACTTGAATAGACTTGCCTTGTTTTCATGAGTTCACCCACCGCCAGTCGTCCTTGCTCACGTCGCTCTCTCTCCGAGCTACTTTAGCATGGGAGTTTATACAGTGAATCTATATATGTATCCATAATTACTACAAGAGCACTCATGTTTCCCTTTCTCCGGGTTCTTTCACCTCATCTATAAGAAATGTTAGTCTTTCCGTGTTAGACAGCGAGGCAGAGCCCAAGGATGAGCCATTTGATCGATGACAAGAGCGAGAGAGACAGTGAGAGAGAGAGAGAGAGAGAGAAGAAAAAAAGATGACCCAAGTCTTGAGACAACAGAAGGACAAGGTGAAAGCATATAACTTTCACCTTATTGTGTATTTTTCATCTCAACTTCAAACTTTCTTAGTTACATTGCCTAACTGATATTACTTGCGTATATACAATAAGGAACTCACACACTTTCAATTACTTTCTGCAACTTCCTTCCCACTTGATTTACTCATTGCTAGAGGAGAAATCACAAAGTACACGCAACTACGTCTCTCCTCACTCCCTCCATCTCTGCCTTTCTTCCCTGTCAAGCATACTAAGATTGTCTTGGGGGGAAGTTGCAGTACAAATAGGAGAGAGCAAACTTGATAAAGCTGGGAAATAATAATATTCAAAAAAATAGCTACGTATGGAGAAGTTTTATTGATTCCTGTAACTAGGATTCATTTACATGTAAATGAAATCCAGAGGCCGTTGATTTTCTCTCGGGGAAGGAAGAGACAAGCAACTGAAAAAATAAATTCGTCTGAATTTATCTCTCTCTCTCTCTCTCCACTCCCTCAGAACAAAAGTAAATTTCAAGTATCGCCGGGATAATCAGCGTTTCTTTCAACTGTAAATTGCAGCTTCTTCTTTTTGTTTCTTCTGAGCAACAACTTTTTCCTACTTTCGGAGTTGTTACCAACCAAGAGTGTTCAGTCGAGGCTTCATCCTCGACAAGAAGAAAAAAATATATTTTGGGGTTACGCTCTTCCTCTCCCAAAGAATTACTGGCGGAGGAAGTATATAGAAAGAAGAGAGCTGGAGAAAGAGGGAAAAGCTAAAACCCGTGGAAATATCTAATAGAAATCAAAGGAAGTGGCTTAAGCAGGGAAAGTAGAGCAAGCAGCGTTATAAATGAAAGCAGAGAAAGTGGGGAAAGTCCACAAATCAATGAAAGTAGAAAAAGTATAGGAATCAAAACAAATGTAAAATATTGTAGAACTGCTCTCAAAAACCATGGATTTCAGCATTTGAAATAACTGCAGTCCAAGGAGAAAGTAATGAAGACGGGATTAATAATAGTCAAGGAAGAGATGAAACCTCAGTCAAGGACCTAATCCTTGACATGGGGAGCTGTAGCCTAATCAGAACGGAGACTTTGAATAGAAATTGGAAACACAATGGAGGGATCTGTTGAAAGTGGCGCAAGAGAGTGAAACATAGCGTCTTGCCGTAAGGAAGGATTAGCTTCCCGACTTTCTCCCACGGATCTTCTCCCTTCCTCATTTGTAAGTAGAGGAGAAAGAACGGAGCGCATTCCGCCTTTCTTCGATTGCATTGAGGAAGGTTTCTTTAACGTCTAATTTTAAGCGCTCCTTCAGGTGATGGCAAAGGGGAATGATTGAATTGCATTGCTCTCTCTCTCTCTCTCTTTTTCACCCATTCAAATATGCGTGACAATTAATTTGGGTCGGAATTAATAATAAATTTCTTACCACAAAAATTAATCTTGACTACTCCACTACTAGATCCTTATCGTAATTTACTGCTGCAAATAATGCAACTCCCCACAACAGCTTTCTCCCTTCCACGTGCCCCTTTTTATCGCAGATTTTAACTCTCTACTTTATGTTCTATTTTATGAATTTCTTATAATTTCAAACTTGCTCTTTTCCTATATGTCCTTCCCCAAAAAGTACCTTTTAACATCAGGGGATTTTTTCCCAATCAACTTTCCTTGGAACAGCGGAAGATAAATTTTCGTGAGTCCCAAATGTAGTCATAAGTTAAAGCACTTCCTGTAAATAATTGAGTGTGAATTGGACCAGATTGCAATTTTCTCTATTATTATGTAGTCCGATCCGAGTTTTTGCCCGGGCAGTTATTGGCCTCATAATCGGAGGAAATGTTTGCATTTAGCGTTGCATTCCCTCCCCATTTGTTTATAAATGGAAGGGACGGGAGAGAAAGTAAATGACTGCTCTTATCGACGCTAGTAATCAAATCGCCGTGGGGATCGTTAAGGAGCAGAAGGTGTTCCATTTACAGAACCTTCCTATCCCTTCCTCCCTATTTTTTTCCCCAGTAGGTACGTTCTTAATCCTTCGGGAATCTCACCCAATAATTTTATAGGGAAAAATTTCTAAAGCAATAATTACTCAAACTGTGAGAGAGGACTCTGGAGGGATACACAGCCCAGGAAATACTATTCATAGAAATTAAATTGCAGTGGTTGTTTGCGTAATGGGAGGAACTTGTGTATGCAACTGTGTGAACGTGCCTGCATTTAATTACATGCATTTCCCCGATAAATCCACAAGTCATCTGTCTCCGAAACTTTCTCCCTATGATTCCTGCCCCGTGCCTAGTTCCCATACTCTCACTCCCCGTGCAATTATAAGGAGAAAGTAGGTGGTTGGTTTTTCCAGATGAATTTATGCAAATTCCGGGTGGCATTCCAATTTTGAGAGTAGCAACAATTCAGTCGCTATCTGTAGACGATGTGTTTTTTGGGGTGAGAGTGGAGGGACGCAGGTCCACAGTGCGAGGGGGGAGGGAGGGGAGTTTAACATTGAGAGGGGCCCAGGTACATTTGTTACGCCCTGACATTAATGAGTCTGTTTGGAGGACAGGACGTGGTAGATAAGTACGGCAATTATTTATTCTATCCTGAAGCATGATTGAATCAACGATTTGACTTCCCATCCACTTGATTGAGAATAGCGTATATAAATCACTAACACTTGAGTTTCGTTCCAATGACTTCCAAAGTGTTCTGTGGAGGCAACTACTCGGCCTGACTTCTGTATGTGGAGACTCCACCATTAGAAATGCAAACATACTTGGAGGTCCCTTATAGGAAATGCCCTGTCCTGAGTACACACACGTATGTATGTACTGACTATGTACTAGCATACAGGGTCTTACAAAACATTCCTCTCCGTGGATCCCCCATCCTATCCTCACAGAAAAAAAACTACATCAAATATGAATGACTTCCCAAATCCATAGGAAATTTGATTGCGGTTTTTAAAAATTTAATTCATTGACTTACGCTAATAATTGCGGGTTGAGGGGTTGGATGAGTGAATCCACAGGAGGAACCTTCAATCCTAAATTTTGGATTGCAAGTTGTATTAATAATTTCGTAGATGACTGTATTAAAAAAGAATTTGAAATTTTCCCCTGACTTGCATGGTCTATTGAAGCTCATGATTTTTTTGGGGCTTGGGATGAAAAAAAACATAAAAGGAGCTGCTACAGGAGAGAGGCTCTGGAGTGAGTGAGAGAGAGAGAGAGAGAGAGAAAGGACGTGTGTATCGCAACTGCGTAAGTCAGAATGGGACTGGTGTTTGGTGCATTCTTTGTGCAGTGGTTTCCTATGAATATTATATGACGGCCCGATTACAACTATAAATAAAATGATGCCTGCCTAGGAGTAGCATAGGATTACTTTAATAGGCCCAGCACATAATCAAGTCTAGTCAACCGGTAAGTTAGATATTACGTACCTCCAGCAATAAAATGTTAGGAGTAAGGCTCTTAACTCGGTAACCAGGGCTTATGTGTTTGCAAACGTATTGAGAGTGTAGTTTGTGTATGACCATGCCTCGAGCATTTTCATAAGCCTGTATGAACCCTTCCCTCCGTGGGCATACGTAATGGAGCACATGTCTTACAGGAATTTAAAAAGTAAAAGTTAACATTTCACTACGCTTGGGTATTCGGAAGGGAGAGAGACAGAGAGCGAGAGAGAGAGAGAGAGAGCGAGAGAGAAAGCGAGGGAGAGCTTGTTGCTTAGCAATGACTTCCAACTCAGAGCACTTCCCGAGCTGTGTATTCTGTTGATTTTCCCGAGATTAATTATTTATTCAAGGGAAACGATGACGGAAGCCATCTAATATATGAGGAAAGTGCACTTTGCTGTACAAATTTTCCTTCATTATGTACGGAATTCTCCCTACAACTGCCCTCGCGTGCGGCCAACTAGTTGGCTTAATTCCACTCCCGATTATCTCATGTGTGGGGATGTGTGCCAGGGGCTAGTAACTTCCAGCCTTTTGTCCTCATAATAATAACTTTTCCATGTACTGCAATCATTTACCAACAGCCATGAAACTCAAGTGCATCCATTACCTACCTACTTATTAACACATTTTTCAATAAGCTGGAAAGTAACTCTCTCTCTGAATATACGTTCTCTCCTATATGTATCAATCAGCCTTTCCCCATTGAACTTCAGATGCCACCTTACCCTTGCAAACGTGCTGTCCACTTAGTTGGAAAAATCCTAGCGATGAGCCTTTCTCTCACCAACTTTCCCTTTCACTCTGCCCAGTCTAATGGATTAAGTGCAAACATGTGCTTTCACTTCCCTACTCTTCCTCCTCTTCTACGCCTATTTGCAGCTGGACGCCAGCTCTCATATGTATCCAACTCTTTCTTTCCAATCCCATGAAAGACTATTTGTTTGTATTTAGAAAGGATGGATTTACTCTAGGAAATCCATTTAAAAAAATTGTTTACTAAAATGACAAAAAATAAATTTAAACTCGCCAAGGAGAAATGTTTGGATGAGCTTCAATGAAAATTTCCATGTATATGTATACCTACATACATATGTGTATGTACGTGTTTAATTCAACGGTGAAAGTAATTACTAGGGAAGTATACATATTAGCTGTAATTACGTAATATTGAACTTTAATGGATTTTAAGTGATATTACTTTAAGAATGCATGTTTACCAGTGGAATTAAATGGAGAAAGTTCATGTATGTATAATTATGCATATGTATGGTGCTACCATTGAGTGAAGAAAGTGCTTGCATGTTTCTCATTGCAATTAAATGGAGAAAGTGCATGCCAGTTGTTCCAATTTAATGGAAAGCATAGGAATGTAGACACAGGAGTCACTGTAAATCAGGGAAGACCAAATGTGTGTGAATGAATATAAAAGGAGAAAGTCATGTACGTCCACCTTTGATCCCAGCCCTGAAAATATTTTTTAGTGCTAGTTGTTCTAAGGGAAACCAAAGGATATCCGACTGGTGTATCCTCCCCGTGTAATGAATGTTTTGGTGGTGGAGAAAGCGGAAGTAGACAGTTTCGTATTTGTTCCAGTCTTTCTCCTCCTCCCCCTCCCTCCCTCTCTCCGGCATTTCTCCGGATTGAGGCTTTAAATTTCTTCCCGCAACTTGGAGAAAATGTATATATGACGACTGTCGCAAAGGTTCAGACTGCAGGGAAAGAAAGGAGAAGGAACCAAAGTCTCCGCAGCGGCTGTGGCTTTGGTGGCGTGCTGAAAGAGAGAGGAGAGAGAGAGAGAGAGAAAGAAAGAAAGAGTTTTGTGCGCCGAGAGAAATGTCAAACTCCATGTCATCTTAGAAGGAGAGAGAAACCTTTGTGCCTCTTTCAATGATAATCAAGTCCACAAGGGAGCTAGCATTTACTTTCTATTGTCTCGCAGCGGAATTCCTCAGACTAAGGGCAACCATCGGAGGATACGTGAATGGCTCCACGAGGGGAAAAATCTTACACAAGTTCAAGGATCTTGGTCATGTTTTTCGTCTCACCAAACTTCATTTTTTTTCTCACATTACTTTTCCTCATGAATTTTTAAAAAAAGCAATTTTCCATTGAAAATTCTCTTTGTGGAGAAAGTTGCTTCAACTGAAGTGCCGCAACAGTGCAATTAAGTAGCCATTGTGCCTGAATGGATAAATATAACAATCAAACTGAAAATGAATCTATTCTTAATATCATCAACAGTTCGTAATAAAATTCTATCGTGTTGTTTTACACTAAAATTCCTTGAGTTTTGCCTGACGTCTAAATAAAGTAATTACAATAATACTAATAAATATGGGATTTTGACAACTATAAAAATATAGGTCAATAGATAAATTAGTGGGAATAATATTTGAAGTATCTACTGCTCGACAATCCAGAATATTTACCAGGGACATTAAATGCAAACAAGTTTTATAAAATATAAAAATTATTAATAGGGTCCTTAGCAAAATCCCCAGCGGTGTCCCTTAAAGCTAGTAAGAAGATTGGAAGTATGGAGGGATGCTGATGCAGAGGAGAAAGGTACTGCGGCAGATTGTAAATGCTACCTGATTACGTGCGCTACAATGGTTCCACAAATAATGGCCGAGGGAAAATGGAACGGGGCACGGTTGAAAGTTTCCTCCCGTGCATCATGTTGACTGCTGTATTTACCCTCTGCTTTGGGGGATCCCTGTCAATAGAGGAATTGTGCTGAGACATGGGATGCTCCGGAGATAACAGTTACTTTCACTTACAATTAATCATTCATCGTGATTTTAATGAGGACACAACTTTCCCCGAACCAGCGCATACCTACCATGCGTAGTTGATAAAGTGTCTTCTCTGATCCTAAAGTCTGAGGGAGTTCCAAAGGAAAGTGAAATTAACATAGATGTATTCATAATGTGTGTATAGGAAGGCTAGGGGAAGGATTGATAGCAAAAGAGAAAAGTTTTTCACTTGAAAGAGTATTGACAATCTTTACTCCTCCAGTTCCACAACATTCTCTCCTTCCTTTCGCTCCTCGGCTCCTGTGTCGAGTGTGTGAGAGAGTGAGAGAGTGAGGGAGGGAGGGACGGAGTAAAGGGGGAAAGAGGAGAGACATAACGTGATAATTTGTACTTTGATCTCCCAATAATGCCTGTCTCCGCTCCCATCTTCTCACGGCCTGTACGCATTGGATCAAAGTATAAGGAACCATGGAACTGAGTATACAATGTGTATTGCAAATGCTCCCTGGATATGAAAATGCTTGGAGAAATTCGGGGAACAAGAGAATCTCTTTTGATGAATCTCATTTTTCCCATGGATCTTTCCACAAGGAGTCCATAATACGTACATGCAGGATTCTAAACATACGTAAATACTAATAGAGGGGTAATTACATGCAGAATACCTATGTGGAGCAATAGGTTCAATGTATGTATATGAGCGGAAGGGAAAGGGAGAATCTTAGTTATCAGTGAGGTTGTTCGCTGTATGGTAATCTTCAGCCTTGCTCCATTCACTCAGGTAATCATTACATTCCAGAACAAACATACTTTTCGCTTTCACCACTCCCGCCCTATACAAACTGTAATAGCATGTAATATAGGGAGACAGTTCCAAGCCCTGTCTCTACCTATCTCACTCACTCTCTCTCTCTCTCTCTCTCTCTCTCTCTCCCTCCATACAAAAAGTAATGAGTTATGTAATTTCCCAACATTCAGTCAGTCTCATGCATGAATGACAAGTTTCTCCCGTGAATAACAATAACAATAATAATTCATTCCTGGGTATGGCACAACCTTCCCTGTGGAAGGTTCCTCCTTGTTTTTTATTTGTTGACAGCGGAGATAACGGCGTATCTGGAGAGACCATCAAATATCTCTCTCATGTGAGGAGCTCTTGGTTATAGGGCTCGAAAACAGTTTCAAAATACTCGATGAGAAAAGGAAAGCGAGAACGGCATGAGATAATGAGATGGTATGCGTTCCAATGTAAATATTCTCAAGCGCTCATTCCGAGACATCAAACGAGAAATTCCTCAAGCTATTTGTATTTACTCATTTGCCATGGAGTATACATACAACTATCATTTTTTCCCATCTGTCGAATAATGCGGTGGCATTGTAGCTATTTCGGAGCAAATCGCATATGATGATAACAGGCTATGGAATGTAATCGAGTGAGAGACGGAAACCAGGAATGAGCCGGGGAGAAAGTACTGAGGAAGCCCAGGCCAGGTTTGATGAAAGCAGGAGGAAAGTAGAAGCAAAAACTGTGGGGAAACGAAGGGCATTCAGATATGTATGTATGTTAGCAAGGAAATCCAGGTTGGAGAAAGCTTAGAGGCAGGAGAGGGCTATTGAGAAATTTCCAGGACCAAGTAGCAGGGAGAAAGTGTAAAGTACTAGAGTAGAACAAAAAAGTATGGAGAATTGTAGGGATTGCAGAGAAAGCGGGGAAATGTAAGTACACTCAGTAAAAATAGCCGATTACAGAGAAAGTAGGGGAGGATGAGGAGGAGAGAGAAAGTAGAGAGACAGTCATTGATAAAGGAGTGAGTGTAGGTGGCAAGTCGAGGGGAAAATAAAAGTAGGGAACAACATAGGCCATTTATGCATGTATAACCTTTGAATATAGAGACTAGAGGGAGAGAAGTGAAGGCTGAAATGGGAATAAAAGTGTGAGGAGGAAGATGAGCAAAGAAAGTCGTGATTCCCACTTATTTATGAGAGAAAATCCAAACAAGTCAAAGCAAAAAGGAGATGTAAGGGAAAGATAGAAGAGGAGCGATTCATCGAAAATGTATACATTCCCAGCTTTGTAGTACCCTTCACTGTCAAAATTTCCAGGGAAAACAAGAGTCTGGAGAATGCACCCAGGGAGTGACAGCAATATAAAAACTGTGAAGATAGACGAGAAAGATTGTATGTAGATGAATGGGGAAGATTGGGAGGATCAAGTCTCAAAGTGCAGTTGGGAGGCACAAAAGGAGAGCGTTGATGTAGATGTTCCTCCATATTACAAGCTTATCAAGGAATAATAAACTACTAGGGAAGCTTGAGTTAAAATATTAGAGGCTAAAATAAATCTTGTTAGTGGGCTCTTTAGATTTTTTTTGACTCTCAAAGAGAAACAACTTTTCTACGGCTCTCACTTTCCCTATCTCTCCTTGGCTCTTCGTTACTTTCTCTATGGCTACTTTCTCCCCAGACGGAAAACTGGGGATAGGGGGCAGGAGAGAGAGAGAGACGGGGAAGGTAATAAGCCAATATCGTCCCACATTTAAATGCACTGGGGGAAAAGAGCATTAGTGTGGAGGAAGGGAGGTAGAGCTTGTGGTTACGGAGGAAAGAAGTCAGTCGGAGTAGCCATTGACAGGGAGATAGAGGAAGCCTGCTGACTTCCAGCAGTGTGGCATGTGGACGACACAAGTGTAGAAAAATATTTTCTCCTCTAACTCAACATTGAGAGTCACGGGGTAGGGAGACTCCTGGGGAGCTGAGTGGCATAAGGGGCCAGCTAGATATAACCCTTTACATCAATTTCTTCCTATCTGCAAATTTTCTCTTGGTCATTACTTTAACAACAGCTACTCGAAAAAAAAACACTTCGAACTTGGGTAGCTACCAGGGGCTCACTACTACACGTCTCAACTTGGGGAACATGTGTTCCCTTCAAGCTCCTACTCATGCTTTCTCCACTCTCAGCTGTAGAGCTCGAAAAAATGCTCCTCGGCTGATGCATGATGGGTTTTTAGTGCTCATGTATTTCATACATGTGTACACCTCCCCACCCTAGCGTACGTAAAACTCTGTATATGTATAATTACAAATTCATGTACCACAGTCCATTAGTTTCACCTTATGCAATATGTACGGCGTATTGAATATTAACCCCTGTTCGGATGCCTTCTGACGTAAGTGCAGTCATGCTTTCTCCTTATGCAATTATCTCTCAGCCAACATGTAGCGGTTTAGTCCTTAAATACTACCAACCCTGCTCTCATGGTACTTCCCATTAGCATGGAATCCTTTAGTGTCCACTCATGCATAAGTAAATATTCGAGGATATATTCGATTTTGACAAATGCTTCCTTTTTTTCTGTAAATTCTTTAGTATCTATTCTGACATGGATTTACGTTGATGAGTATCTATCTGTAAACGTTACCCCATTAAACATCCGTCCTGACGTAAGGAAGGAGGAGGAGGAGGAGGACATGCGAGTGCTTTCCTCGCGATAGTCTTGTACATGGAATTTGTTTATGTATTATACACAGTAAGGAGTAATTTAAGGCTCACCTTTTACTCCAGAGAGAAAATATTAATTGATTCATTAAGCACTACTGTGTGTATCTACAATAATTAATTATAGTACTTAATTATTTTGTAGGGAGTAAATCAATGCTTTCTTCCAATCTGGAAAGTACATAACATGCATACTGTAGTAGTGAGGGAATTTGAGGGAAAGAAATGGAAGGGACTTGAAGAAACTTCCTATGTAAATTTCAAATGCACAAGGACGAATGCATTTCCGTCCTGATAATACAACAGCTGAGTGTATTCATCGAAAATGTATGTTCCGGAGAGACTGTCGTGGTTTCCAATGCCATCCATGGATCAGCTCCTGAACACATATATCTTGTCCGGTATCCCTCCGTTGAGTAATGATCACTTATAATTCATGTGCTATTTATTTTTGTATCCCTCAGCATAAGAAGGGTAGTAGGAGATACTTGTCGGGGGGAAGGTTTCCTCGACGCTTTCTCCAAGTGAACTTTCTCCAGCCGAGTGTAATTGCTCACAAGAGGAGTCTCCCGCTCTCACTTGACTCTCACTTGTTAAAATTTTTAGGAGCGGAACGCCAGGGAAAACCTTATCTAGACCCTTCCAGCCGTTTGAGTGATTTCTTCTCTAATGCAGTACAAAGAATCACAAATTTATTCCATTGATTTCCATCTTGTCAACATTTGGTGGCATAAAAAAACTGGAGGAAATCTGTTTCTTTCGGCTTTCACAACTTGCCCTTAGAACGTCTCGTTTGCTTTCTCTATTTTTTTCCCCTTCCCTTCATTCTCACTCTCGGAACGAGTGGGTAGAGAACTCCCGTCATGCCACTCGTATAATAATGGAGAAAGTCATATAATACATTCAGGGACCCAGTAGTCGTACTCCACTCGAAGGGTATATCCTGAATGTGTGTGAGTGCACACATATGTATCTATGTACATATGTGTTTGTATCAACATACAGAAAATAAATAAAGGCGACAGAGATCGCTCGATTCATACTTTCCTCTGTCCTACATCACCCAACAGGCCATGTACATACTTGAAGCCTGAGCTGGTTATATACTTTCCCCACATATGTACATATATATACAAACACACACTCTTTCTCTTTCTCTCTCTCTCTCTCTCTCTCTCTGGGACATATGTATTTACAGGATAAATTTTAACTGTGCCGATTTCCCCATTGGTACATCGTTGGGAAATTTCACGTCTGTGCCTACAGCCTCGGGCCATGCCCACTTATTCGGAGTTATGCCCAATAAAAATCAATGTTCGATACCACAGGCGCCTACCTTATGCTGTCTACATTAAAGATGAGAAACCCGCAATGTAAAATCACTGTCGATCCTGTTCCCCTCCTGTATTTTATTTGTCCACCATTTCCCCTCTCGTAGATCACAACCCGTGTTCCAGGGGATTACGTAAGTGCTTGTAGATAAAAATCTAGAGCTACACTGTCTTATATAATTAGTATTTATGTAAAGATAAGCGTCTATATTGTGGAATGGACTGCTCTGCTAATCACCCACGTACTTTCTCCAGAAATTTTGAGGGATAAATACGTGTAATTACACTTGAGTAATTATAGAGAATAACCTTTTGTGTATCAGCTTGTTCAGTGTAATTTCCTAGGTATATATATATAGATATAGAAACAGTGTAAACACTCAGAATTAATTATCTTGACCAGTAGGTTCCTACGTACATATGTAAATACACTTTGCATACATATACAAACACACTTACCCATTGATTCATAAAGGGATACATTTGAATTTTCTTGCAATTAGATTCCTACGTTGGTAAGTATGTATCTCATCGATTCAAGAGTCCATCCGTTACTCACGTGTGAATTTGTAAATGTAGATACATATGTATCCGTGCATTACAGTATGTACATATTTTTCCACACGGTGAAATTAGTGTGGAAATGGGAATAGTATCTACTTCCTTCCCTTCAACGGACCATGACCTTTCTCGAGTAACAGCGTACTTGTAGGATAGCCTTTGTAAGTGTAGGATAGGGCCTAGCCCCAGGGGACGTGTGCCACCTGTTACAAGCAAAGCATAAATGAAATTATCATAGGGAGAAAGTGCATTTAGTAACTGAAATTTTTCCTAGAATGATACTATCAGTTATGCACTTCCCATTAAATTCATTTAGCACTCAAACACCCTCCCCAGAATTGCCCTATCTATGCACATATTGCAGGCAGGCCTGCATACGTAATTAGCCCGTAATTGCGCTGAAAGTTGTGGGTAATTACCGGGAAGCGCGTGTGGCAATGATGCGGACACAAAAGAAAGGCCCATGGACTTGTACAAACTAATATCTCATAATGCTCCCAAGTACTTACCTTATTAAGTGAAAGTCAAATCGCCCACACCATTTTTTTCAAAGTCTTGAGAGTGGAGCTGCTTTCTCCGAGGAATTAATTAAAAGGTTGGATACAGATTTGATGGAATTCCTGGGTGAAAGTGTTTACAAAGGGTAAGAAAAAAAATTGGAATAGTTACACTACTATGGAGAAGTGAAAGTAGACTTTCTCCTTGTAAGAAGCAGTATTAATGAATCCATGGAAAGGATGTGTTGACAAGTCTCGAATGCAAGGTTGACATCTGGTATGCGCGTTTAAAGGAGCATGGAAGGGGTGCTTGCATTGGGCTCCGACTTTCACTCAGTTATTACTGAAGGCAGCAGGCAGTCTGACAGGTTAACAAAGTTTCTTCCTTAAACCAAAATTCTCTACTTTGGCCTTTCAAATGTACCCCGGAAGCTTTTATTTACAGATTTTATATGCATCTATAGATACTCCCAGTACATATACAGCTTCCTGAATGTCATGAAAGCAGATATGTACTTAATTTATTTACAGAGCATTACATATTTATTAAAATATAAATCTTAATATCCATCCAACGCAAATTTACATGCATAAGCAGACGTATTTATATTATAGAGGGGGGATATATCTGTAGGATAATAGAGGAATATTTCTTGGAAGAAAGTGCGACGATACATGGCAGTCTCTTGATATATAATTTATTATACAATACTTTCACCCACCCACAGAGAAGCATTATACGATAAAGGTATTTAACCTTAGCATCTCTTTTAAAGCGTGCCTCGTCCTCCACTGTCACAGATTAGGAGAAAACTCCAAGCTCTCTCCCTGAAAGGCTTGGCGCGTGGGTGCGAATTTCTCAGAAGTCCTCTCACTACAACTCCCGTGATTTCCAAATGACATCCTCCGCATACCTCTCGGATCACCAGATGTCTCAACTTAAACCAACCCAAGTGCATGCTTTCTCCATACTTTCGTAATACAAATACAAATACGTTGGAAAAGTTTCCTCAAACTTTCACCCACAGAAAGAAACTTGCAAAACTGCTCACATCACAGTAACTCCCCATTGAAGTAGACCGAGGCTCTTTTCCTATCAACCAGGCCAGATGGTCCACACAAAATAGGTCATAAGCTTATCATTAGGCATCTCATCAAAGGCCCAAGCATCCCATAAATATTTCCTGGGGAGCCTAATGCACCAAACTAAAGTAACCAGAGTTTCTTAAACGGATTCTGTGGAGTACACCCACCTCATGACCAGAGCAAGGGCATGAATTAAATACAAGCTGTTGTAAATTAGCTTCCCTGGCATCACCTGCCTTACCTCCAAATATCTCAGATCCGAGCTTCATCACAAAAAGAGAGGCCATTCCGAAAATCTGCAAAGTGAAGTCATTTATTTGGGGGAAATCGCAAGCTAGTTTTAAATCTGCTATTTCCTTTGGGTTTATCGGCACACATGAAGAATGTAGGAGCATTTGTGTGTACATCAAACATGTATGTGCAGTTGTGTATATGTAAACAGGGTTTGAGCATTTCCAAGTACGTAGACAACTGTAAGGGGAAAGTAGGAGGAATTGACAAGGTTGGAGAAAGTACAGGAGGGAAAGCAGGGATTGAAATTGATTGAAAGAAGTGGGGTTAAAATTCATTTGAAAAATATTCAAGTCTCTTGAATCTGCAATGGAGAAAGTTGGAGAAATCCGAAAGAACATCTAGCGTAATGAAGATAAATGCAAGGGACTACAGTTGAGAGGGGAAGAAGACAAAGGAGTCAAAGAATGCAAGGAAATGGAGTTGGTTTACAGGACTGATGAATATTCCAGACTGGAATTTTACAAGTTTTAGGAGCATCCATGTTACAGTAAAGGGTATAAGTCGCATATATACGTACATACATCTGGATATGTGCACATGTGAGACACGGGATTGATATACTTACCGACGTCCAGATAAGGGGAAAGCACTGGGAAAAAACGAGTGGGGAAAGTCGGAAAGATTACTTAAACGAGGGCTGTGGCTGGTTACCACTTTCTACAAAAGAGACGACTCAGAATTCATGAGTTGTTTGGGCTTAAATGGCATCTAAGTTGTCTTTATATACTCATGCAGATAACTGCTGCGGAGTGTTGCGGGCTACAGGGATGATACTACTTCAGGAGAGCATGTACAGACTGTACGTTGTTGTAAAAGCTATGATCGAATTCCCTCGATTTTCACCGCACACATTCCTTTGATGAGGGAAAGTTCCAGGGAGTCTGAGAGAGCTTTTCTCCTGAAGTTGCATTATTTAAAGAGAAATCACTGGGCGATTTAAGGAAAATAACAATTATTACACATTCCTATCATTCCTGTTTTCCCTAAATCTCCGTGTAAGTGGAGTCCACATAAATTATGTAAATTCACTGGGAGATTACCCTTTTGAATATTCAAACTTGCTTTTGGAGCAGACAAGCCTAGTTTCTTCTTTTGGACCGATCCACAAACATTTCTCTATTTTCAACTTTCCTTAAATCTGACCTACTTTCATCTTTCTAATTCTTTCTGAATTTTCACTTTCGCTTTCTTTTGCTTTCACTTGCATTCACGTACTTTCTTTTGCTTTCACTTGCACTCACGTACTTTCTCCAATTTTAGCCTCATTTTTGATTATTCATCGTACGTTAACGTACTTTCTGTTACTTTAAATAGTGTGCTGTCACTTTCTCCTTTGATTTGAGCCCTACGTGTGTCTCTCAGTTTCAATCCTATTTATTCCTTTCTCAAAGCTTTCCTCATACATTGGTGTAAGTCTCGTGTGCGACAGTTCAAATAAATTTGCTTGTATGATATCTCTACATAAATTAAAGGATGCACGTCAACATTACAATTTCCATAGAAAAATGTCTTGAGGAGAAGTAGCTCATTGAGGACATAAGAAGGATTTTATTTTCTCAATTCTCTCCAAGTCTTCCCCTTATCAGACCAATGTAACTGGAGGAGAGTTGTAACATCCTACAAAGGAAGAGTAAAAGGAATTTTGAAGTACGGAACCTAAATATTCATGGGGATGGAATGCTTCTAGATATGCTTCGTGTGGGAGTTTTATACGGATGCTTTCATTCAAGTTTGAACATCACTTGTTATTCTTTTGGCTGCCAGTTACGTTACAGTTACATCAAATGTACACAATTTCTAAGAGTAAACACTCCCGTTCAGTAGTAACTCCCATCTTTTTATTTACTGGATCCACACACACACACACACATACACTAGAAATATACACACGTACATTTCTGACCCGAATACAGATATATTTTCTTGAAGTATCTATTTATCCAAAACGTAGACCTACTTATAACGACCGTACGACTCCAACTTTGGGGTATTATACTTTTAGGAATCTGTCAATCATGGAGGGTTAAGGCGAATATAATGGAAGGAGTTTTAGAACAGATTATTGTCAGATTTTTTATACTGATTTTAATACACCTAAAAGGTTCCCCACTCCTTTGTAGTCGGATCAAAGATCAGTTGTCCTGGAGAATATTTATTAAAATATTTTTATTGAGCCCTTCATATCTAGCTGGAGATTCCTCTAATATTTTGGGGTTGCAAGCATTCCCATGATAGATAAAATAAATTGACTTGTCCTGAACTGACTTGCTCAAGCATGTGAGTGAGAGGGCCTCTTGAGAGGTGAGGTTCTGTGTGTGATCTCGCACATGGCCTGGCATGCACAGTGACCGCTCACGATGCAAGACGTCGTTAAAATTCTTCCTGTAACTTTGGTCGAAATTCAATAACTACGAAACAATTTTTCCTTTTGATTTAACAAGACAGATTAAATAATCTGTGTCAAGGTTGCTTGTACTACAACAAGAGACCCCTGAAAACATCCGGTTGTCTTGTCGATTAAAACATTTGTAAGTTTAGTAATGAATCTTTACATTTGAAAAATGTCTCTTGTCCTCTTACTTCCTGGTAAGTGCATTCCAGTCCGGAGACACAAATATACTCAAAGATTCTTACTTTCAAAGGATTGAGGAAGGAGCTCTCAGCTCAACAGTCCTATCTATGTGTGTATCTAGTGGCGTTGAGCCGAGCGGGGTCTTCCTCCGGAAATTGCTACCTCTCTTCGTCTTCTCCCCAGATACAGTCTTCTGTACAGTGAGCCTCTCCAGGACAGACGAGTTTCTTGTACCTCCTTGTCAGCAGGAGATACAGAAGGAGAAAGTAAATTTGCATGACTCTCTTGCCCATCATTAACTTCCCGTAAGGGCTCTTGTACTGAAGTGAAAGAAAAACGGGGATCTGCTCCAGACAGAATAGTTAGTTTTTCAAATTGAACATGGAACAAACCGTTCCAGTGCAGAAACAAAACATTGAAATCGCCTGACATACTTTCACCAAAAAACGACAACCACCGTAAAATCATTTTTTCCACCGTAGGACCAAATGTAAAAAAAACATCTAATTTGTACGTAGGAGGGAAAAATCCTCTGAAAAATTACAACTATTTTGAAACCTCGTAAAAATTTATAAGACGCTACAATAGATACTACAAGAAAAATACAGCAATTACAATAAACTCACGCATCTAACATGCGTTTTCTGGAGCTGTACTCCTGGAAATGAATTTACATATGAGGCTTAAATATAAATGAAGGAGAATGCACACTTTCTCCAGGAAATACTCTTTTGAGGCTAGGACTGTCTCCACGAACTTTCTCAACGGAAAGCGTAAAAATAGCCAAGTTTATTTGAAATTTTGAGAAGGAGGAAGCACATGGAGACGCCACATATGTAGGAGCGGAGCTCCCTAAAGTATCATTTAATTTTCATGAGAGAGGAAATGGCCGTGCAAGAAGGCTCCTCTCAACCTCTCAAATTACACTCAGGGAGAGACTTATGAGGGAAAAATACTTTAATATTTTCCAACTATCAACAGTTAAAAAGTCTTTGTGTTCTAACGAGGGACGGGGGAGCTCCGACTCCTTGTAAATATCTCCACACATTTATCCCAAACAGACACTTTCCTCTCCTGAAGAGAGGATTGAGATGTCAGGAGGGAAAGTTACAGAGAAACCTGGCCTCCTGGCCTCCTTCCCAACTCTCCCACACTCCCACATAAAAACCCACTTGTTTTTCTTATCTCCGCGTGCAAATCAGAGGAGCTGGCTCTGGATCCCTGTAGTTTCCCCAACAGCCCGAAAAAAAACAGCAAACGTCCTGTAAACAAGCATGCAAACGCTCACATAAATAAACTTCCCCATAAATGACTTGAACTGGAATGCGGAATAGAAGCATGGGATGTTCCTTTTCATTTTAGCACGTCCCCACATACATGGAGCGTTGTACTTCATCTGTACTGTATGACACACGCATACATACATTTCCCGGACTATTTTTCCCAGCCCTGTTACGTATACTTTGAGAGTCAGTTTCTTGAATTTTGGCGCCTCTTTAAAGAAGTGCCTTTTTCTTGGTATCGAAACTATTCCAGTTTTTACAGAAACACTATTATGTTTGAAAACTGGACTTTTACTGAATAACTGGCTGGGATTCATATGGGAAATTTTTTGTAAGGGATATTTTCAGTAATGGAAGTATGAGGTCTCACTGTACATATCTATACGTTGGCATTTCAAGGTTTTGAGAAGCATCCCCCTTCACGTTTATTTATAAATATGTACACATTTAGAAATGCAAACATCTACACACAAATGCACTTCCCCAGTGCACATCTTCATTTGAGATTGATGGTTGGATGTTAGATTGAAGTTGATGTTTCGCAAATAAATCTTGATTGAAAGATTCGCCTTTTATGGTTCTATAGTCTTGAGATGAATAACTAGTTTGGCGCAAGAGCCAATACGCTGTAGTTTCCTTTTTTCCCTATCCTTGAGGAGCATGCTGGGAATATCGAATTTCCATTTGAGCCCTTTTCAATGCTTTCTCCTGAAATGGATATTTTTCTCCTTTCCCTGAGTCTTTGAGACAGGAGTCTCTGTACGGTTTGGCATTGCCCTGATGGGGAGAAAACATTCATCTAAAAAAAATCCTGTCTTCCGAAGGACAGAGATTTGAAATGTGAGAGAAGAGAGAAAGCCAGCGAAAGTATTTTCTAGGCTTGGTCATGGACGGAGAAAACCCATTAATTGATCAGACTTCACTTTAATTGTACATATTCGTCAGAGAAAAACTTTCTCCTGGATATGGATTATGGGAAAACAAAACATGTGGGTAAATTTGTCAGTCTGTGGGGGACAATAGTCATTGAGGGGTCTATGTGGGAAGATCTGAGGGAAAGCGGAGAAAGTGGAGGGAAATGGAAAGAGAGAGAAATATGTAATACATTTTTTCCGGAAGTTAGTTGCAAAAGTTGGGCCCGCTCTTTCATCAACTTATACTACTGCTGTGAGGAAGAGAGAGAGAGACAGAAGAGGAGAAAGAGAGAGAGAAAATAGAGCTTATAGGGAGGGAGGGAGAGAGAAAAACTAGGATTCGGGGTTTCTCGGATATTCTGTGAAAATTTTTGCGGGCGAAATGCCAGCCTGGCGCCCGACATTCAGGCGCTTCCATAAAAAATCTCTTACATGTCAAACGAGATAGTTACTTTCTTTTGCTCAGCTTTAGCTCCCTCTCTTTTCCTGCTCTATCTGGTACTTAATTCCATCTCAACCATTCTATCTCTTTGTCGACCAGTAAACTCTTGTTGGGAGTCGGACGGGGAAGAGCGTCGAGGGTGGAGAGGAGTACTTACTTTTGCCAAGGAAGGGACCTATGTATGGATTGTATGTTTTTATGTCACATGTACTTACAGACTTGCGTATGCACATAACATCACCATACCCATATGAAATTACATAATATGTACAGTAGTGTTTCCCACATTTTCCCCCTTTTGTCATCCAATCACCCAGAACTACTGCGTATTCCTCCCTTCCAGTTCCTGGAGCATCTCTTCCCTCCGAGAGAGTGTCGTCTCAAACTCATAATTACAGGAACGCATCCACGTGGTCCGCCTAATGTGCAAAATTTCCAACTCGCTTGTGAATTCCACCAGTCTCGGAGCATTTCCGGACCTTATGTCTACATTTACGATGACGTTTCTGCGGACTTGCGTTTGTTTTCCAAATTTACTATTTGGAAAGTGTGGGGAAAGCAAAATTAAATGCATTCCGGCCCGACTCTGTGGCGGACTACAAATTCGAGGTTTGGCCCCTTAACTAAAGAAACGGAGATAAAAACCCTAAAACAAATCCTGTCCTGCCCAGCATTCTGCAAAAGTACTAAAAGGAAAGTGAGTCACTGGGACAGATGCTAAGAGGCCCAACCAACATTTGCTCCAAAAGTTTTCAGTGGCAGGGAAATGTAGAACTAGGGAAATATTCCAAATGAAACCTTTCCCCTCTTCCTGAACAAATTTCGGATATGTTTATTATTGTATGAACATTTCTCTTGAAATATTGTGTACAAAAATGCCTGTAGTCATATTGCTGATTCTTAGTCATGGGTATGGGGAAAATTTAGGCGTAGATATTTATCCTATGTACATACACGTGTAGATATGTATCCAATGTACATACACGTGTAGATATGTATCCAATGTACATTTGTAGATATGTATCCATTGTACATTTGTAGATATGTGTCGAATGTACATGTGTAGATATGTATCGAATGTACATGTGTAGATATGTATCCACTGTACAAGTGTAGATATGTATCCACTGGACATATGTAGATATTGTAGGAACCCAATCCCAATATAGTTACGCCGCGCTCACTCTGGTGAGGCGCGACGTGACCATTTCCCCTTCCAATTTCCATCCCCGTCGACCCACGTCATCCCCAACTCCTTCCCAACCTGACCCAATGTTATGTAAGGAAGAGCCATGCTCTTCCTTACCAACTCACACCATCTCTACCATTCGCGTTCTTCACTAACCCCAGCTCCCAGCTCACTCTCCGCGCTCTGATTTTTTTCCCGAAGGATTTGTTTTTTTTTAGGAGGTTCCATTCCTCGAATTATTTTTACTTCTTGTTGGCCTTGAGGCCCCATTTTATAACCTCTTGTGAGGATTCTTTTTTTATTATTTTTGTGGAAATAAAAGTGAGCTCCATTAGCTCGAAGAAGTTAATTTGTTCCCGATTGTCCCAATTTTGATTTCCATCGCTCCCACATCTCACACGTAAAGGCGCCGGGTAGGCTCTCCGTTTTTTTCATCTTACTTCACTTCGCCAGTACAAGGTAAGTAATTATAAATATATATAATTTTGTAAACATTTTACAATAATTTCAACCATTCAAACCTTATATTTTCCCCTGGTAAACCCGTTTCCACTCCAAAGATCCCCCATTCCAAATACGTATCGAAGGACGCCATTTTGGTTTGACCACGCCGTTTTTCCCTTCTCATTTTACCCCAGACGCTACCATATCTCTCTAACCTAATTCCCACCACCGACGAAATATTTTCCCTGAACTCACTTTGATCTAATAATTTTGGATTTTAATTACAGATATTTACAATAGTTATAAGTAAGCATTTCGGGATATAATTTATGAGTGATTGAATTAACTTTACAAATTAGTGGGTCCTATATTATCATTGTTGTTTTAAAGTGAATTCTTATTGTAAGTACAGGTACCTTACAATTGACTGTGCGGAGTAATAATCCCCCGCTCGACCTGACTACCACAATCTTCAGGCTTCTCTACCAGGTTCGTAGTGTTTCACGCAGCAACTGAGTTGGTGAGGACCAAAATTATTTTTGATCACTTCTTAAAAGAAACAAAAACTCGTCTATCTTCCACTTTCACCTCCAGCCATCTTTCTCTCTCTTGGAAAATTTCCAACGGTTTTCAGCTAGTAGGTTTCGTCTGAGCCCAATTCCCACCAGTTAAAACCCCTCACCATTTCTCAGCAAATCACTCTCCTTTACATTTCTAAAGAACCCCCATCATCTCATATTATTCTTGGCGCTGAATCATCCTATTCCAAATTCAGTAATTTTGGAAACCGACTCCCAAATTACCCACCGTCAACGTAAAATTTTCCCAACTACCCCACCCATTCACATATATACATTCCATCAGTACAATCTACTCCTAAATTCTCGTCTGCTATAAAGGTTATTTGGATTTTGTAGAAAGTCGGTCGTAATCAGAGAGATTTGAAATTGACATCCCACTCTTGATTGTATTTATATCTGACGGTGTGCATAGTAGTCAGTGTCCATTATTTTTTTTTAGGATTCTGAGCACACTGAAACGAAATTGTTTAGAAGAGTATTATAATAATTCAGTTGTGGGGAATACACTGTAGCGTCTGGCTCATATGTAATTGGGAGAGCTAACAGGAGATAATTATATAGAGTGACGAGAGATTTAAGATTTAGTTGAGGATTGAGAACCTGACTTTTTAAGTTCATAGTCCAATCTCCCTATTTACAATCAATTCCCCTGCGGGAAAGTGTTCCTGCATTATAAGTAAATAACAAAACCTGGACTGAATTCACAACAGGTTCAAATGCGGTGTATCTCATTACAGTAATAATTAATTATTAAATCGAGTAAAAAAAAAACTCCCACTTTCACCCTCCCCTAACACTCAATAGTTTAACTTACCAATTTCCCTACTGCAAATAATAAGGTGGTAGTCACCGAAGACCGGTACCCTCACAGCTGAGCAAAAGGATTTTATACTACAAATTAAAACATCGTAGTCAGTTGCAAATAGCAACAACTACTCACACTACACCCAATCACAATTAATCAGCCCTTTATTACTCCAAACATGTCCCATATCCCTCTCTCCCAAATATTCTCGGATTTGCCCACGTATGATGGGAAATCCTCTGCCAATGAGTGGCTTAAAGCCTTTGAAGAGACAGCTCTTCACTATAAACTTGATGAATTCTGGCGCATGAGAAATATGCATAAGGTTCTGGTGGGAACTGCCCAAAGTTGGTGGACATTCAATGTCGGTCATCTCACAGCAGCGCTGAGCTCACAGTCTTCTAAAGCCCTTTATAGTAGATTTAAAGTTGATTTAAAGGAATATTTCCCTGAAACTGACTATGCCCACAATGCTAAGGATCAAAATAAGAACCGTGTCTTTCGTATTGGTTGTGAGGATCCAATTGATTATGTAACGGATAAATTGAGCTTCTTCAGCAAAATAGATCGTAACATGTCCGAGGAAGACAAGCTCCGATATCTCCTTAAAGGCCTCCCAACTAACCTTTCCCACACTATCCGCTCTACCATCACCTCACAAGGAACAATTACGGATTTCACTCGTGAGTTGAAATACCACTGCCGGGATCCCAACTTTGCCCTATTCTCAGTTCCACCTAACCCCGTATTCTCTCCTGAATCAGTTTCACACTCGGAGCTGTACAACCCGTTTCACCAATCCAAACCCCAACAAAATCCCTTCACTACCCCAGAACCCCCTAAATCTCAATGCACTTATTGCTCAAAGGAAGGACATGTCCTGCGTAACTGCAGAATGATGCAGCGAGATTTCATGCCTCGAAATCAAGCTGAAAATTTCGTTCAACGCAACGAGATAGATCAGCTTGTTATGAATGCCCGACCTCCACCTCAAAACGTACGCTATAGTAATCCTAGACCTCAGCATAACCCCCCTAATTTCACAAACAACCCAAGGATCCCGAGCCTCATGAGCCAACAATTTCCCCATCCACCTCAGAATAATCGAAACTCTTACTCCCACCCTAACTCGACCCCGTTAAACCCTTAGGCCTGGTGTTCTGGGCAGACCAGGCTGAAACTACCTCAGGTTTAGAAAATCCTGAGCTCTCTGAAGACCCAGACTTCAACAGTAAATTAGAAATTAATATTAATTATTTAGAAGTAGAATTGGGATCCATTTATTCCTCATTGTGCATTCTTGGAGAAATGAATCATGTATCTCCTATCACCACTACGAGTAGGTTATTATTCGTACCGACCTATGTTAGCTTCATACAGACTACAGCACTAATTGATAGTGGAGCTGCTGTCTCTGTTATTAGTGAAGATTTCTACAAATCATTACCTTTGTATTTACATAGCACTGCTAAGCCACTTAATGTACCTATTATGTTAAAACTAGCTGTAAAATCTCCAACGAGAATTGTAATTACACACGAAATCGAGTTACCTGTAAGTGTTGAAGATTACAGTACTTTCTGGAAATTTCTTATAGTCCCTAACTCCTCCTACGAAGTAATTATAGGTTATGATTTTCTTTCGTTTACTAAGGCTAACCTGTCATTTGCTGACAATAAGTTAACATTCCCAGAATACAATCAAGCTACTCAAACCCTTCCACCAGGAATTCCTACTCACTTTAAGACTATGAAACCTTCAAACTCCCCGAGTCCTATCACCAGTACCGAAATCCCAAACCCCGCCACCTTCAAACTTACTTCAAATGAAGTCCCCCCTTTGAATACTGCCCCAATTAGCTTTGTCAGAACCAAATATCCAACCGAGATACCCCCATGTACCACTTTAGTAGTCCCTGTTTATTCCTCCAATCTATCCTCCGCCACAGCAGTATTTTATCCCTTCAAACGGATTCAGTATGGTAAAAATATAGTTATTCCTAAATGTATTTTATCATTTCAATATGACCTAAGTTACATTACTATTTCAAACCCATCAGAATGGTATGTCTTCCTACCCTCTAAAACCTTGTTAGGGCGTTTGGACCTTCAAGCTGAAATTTGCGGTGAATTGAATGCGGATCACTTAGAGCTGCCCGTTTCTTCTCTCCAATTCGATCCCGAAAATACTCCCTTTCCCCCACAGGAAATCCCCATAGACCCAGACATTAATACACTAGCGTTTGCTGAGCATTTATCCCCTGATCAAGTTTCTAAGCTTAAACAACTCCTTTCATTCTATCGCCAAGCCTTTGCCTTCAATGATGACGAATTTGGTTGTACCACTCTGTTAGAACATGACTTCGAATTAATAGATAATACCCCTGTGAAATCCCGCCCTTATAGAGTATCCCCCCTTGAGCGTGCAGAGTTCGATAGACAAGTCAAAAAATTGATAGAACAAGGTGTAGTGGAAGAGAGCGATTCTCCCTGGAGTAGTCCAGCTCTTTTGGTCAAAAAATCTGATGGCACTTATAGAATGTGTGTAGATTTCCGTAAGTTGAACGAGAAAACGAAAAAGTCTGTATTTATTCTTGACCGTAGTGATACAATTTTTGAAGCTTTATCTGGGTTTCAGTTTATTTCCAAACTAGACTTTGTTTCCGCGTTCCATCAGATCAAAAACTCCAAAAGAGTAAAAGAATACTCTAGCTTCGTAACCCCAAATGGCCAATTTACTTTTAACCGAATGCCGTTTGGTCAGAGCTCAGCGCCCCAAACCTTTCAAAGACTCATGGATAAAATGTTAGGATCCCTTAAATGGCAAATAGCTGTCTGTTTCATAGATGACGTAGCGATATACTCCAAATCCTTTGACCAACATCTCTTAGATCTAGGAAGGGTTCTAGAAAAAGTTATTGATGGAGGACTTACTCTCAAGCCTTCTAAATGTGAATTTGCCATGAAGAGAGTAAAGTATTTAGGTCATTACATTTCCTGTGATGGAATGGAAGTAGACACAGAGAAAGTGAAAGCCATCGAAAATTTTCCTATCCCCAAGAGTATAAAAACTGCAAAGTCCTTCCATTGCATCTGCTCTTATTACCGACAGTTCGTACTTAATTTCAGTAAAATTTCAGCCCCTATTAGAGCCTTATTCAAAAAGAATTGTAAATTCGTTTGGTCAGAAGACTGTCAAAAGTCTTTTGAGGAGTTGAAGCGTAAGTTAGTCGAGGCCCCCATATTAACCCATTTCATAGACGAATGTCCCACCATTCTCGCCACCGATGCATGTCAAGACGGTATTGCAGGAATCCTTAGTCAAATTCAAGACGGCAAGGAAAAAGTTGTCGCTTACTACTCTCGGTCCCTAAATGAACATGAGAAAAAATACCATGTATCAGAATTAGAGGGGTTAGCGGTAGTAGAGTCAGTCAAACATTTCCGCCCGTTTCTGTACGGCCGTCAGTTTGAAATTCAGACAGATCATAATTCCCTTACGTACTTAATGACTTGTAAAGATTTAAAAGGTAGGCTATCCCGGTGGAGTATGGCGTTGATGGAATATCAGTTTAACATAAAATACAAGAAAGGAATCCTAAATTCTAATGTAGATACCCTCTCCAGAAATCCTGTCAATCCCGCCCCAATTTCCGAAACCGACTACCCCGAATTATCCACCAGTCTAAATAACCTTAATCTCCCAGATCCCGAGCCTATAGAGCAGCTCATCACCAGCCAGAGAACTGATCCCTTTATTGCCCCTATAATTACCCATAAGCTACGACTTGGACGTCACGAAACCGATAAATACCCTGAATTTTCCCTCCAAAATAAATTATTATATCGAGCGGAAAGTAATGTTGGTGATAGGCTTTGGAAACTGTGTATCCCAACAGATTCTCGCAAAAAATTAATCAAATTAGTACATGCCCACCCTACTGGTGGTCACTTTGGCGTGAGTAAAACCTTACATACAATTCAATCTAGATATTACTGGCCCCACTTAAAAAAGGATGTTCAAAAATTTATTGCCGCTTGTAACATTTGTCAAAGACATAATCGCAGGAATACTCCCACCTCTGGACCCATGATCCCCTTTCCATCCCCACAAAATCCATTCGAAACCGTGGCTATCGACTTTGCTGGCCCATTCCCCGAATCCCCCGGAGGAAATACCGCTTTTTTGATCGCAGTGGATCATCTCACCCGATATGTTGAAGTCTACCCAATTTCTACCCAAAATTCCTCTGAAGCCATTAGAGGGATCCTCCAGTCAATTATCTACAGGCATGGTATACCCAACCTTATTATTACCGACCCCGGAAGTCCGTTCACCTCAAAAGCTTTCCAAAAGTTCTGCGAGGACTTTCGAATAAACCACCATCTGACTCCCCCTCAGGCTCATCATGTGAATGGTTTGGTAGAACGTCACATTGGTACGGTAAAACGTGTAATTTCAAAGTTTTTGTCGGATAAACATGACCAGTGGGAAACTTGGTTATTTTCCTCTGTATTTGCACATAATACCACATTACACTCAATCTCCAAATTCACGCCTTACTATTTACTTTACGGACGAGACCCAATACTCCCGTGTGACAAGATATTCCCTAGTATAGATTGGCGAGGGGATGATCGCTACCCAGATAAGACTGTAAAACGTGTTACGTTTGCCTGTGATCAAGCTCGCTCTAACACCAACCTTACCCGTAAACTAGTGAAGGAGATATATGATTCCAATCACCCCCAAGTAGAATATCATCCGAAACAATTAGTCTTAGTAGCAGAGTTCAAGCGAAAGGCAGGCTTTGTTGACAAGTTCTTACCCGCGTTTAAAGGCCCCTTCGAAGTTGTCGAGAAATTGAACCCCGTGACATACCTCCTTTATGACCTTCGACCTGATTCCCCCATCCAAAAGTACCGTAAGGCTCATGTACAACATCTTAAACCGTTTCTCATTTGTAATGAATCTGACACCTCCTCAAATTATTCCTCTGAATCTCGTGAAATTACCTCCCCCAACACCCCTTATGACCATACTCGAAGTACACCAACACCGACCCCTGACTATTCCGAAGCTTTATCCCGACTATTTCTGTCTCCTACAGTACCCAAAAATGACTACCCTATGACTACTCCAAGACGAAGTGTCCGTATTCCTAAAAGGCGCATTAACTGTATTTTTTTTTCTGACCTAGACATGGATCCTGAATCGTCTCTTCTAGCGGAGATCGTGGATGAAACCACGGATCCGATTTCTTTGACCCTCACTCCAGAGGAGGAGGAAATTGTCCGCAATTTCAGCTTAAGCCCCCCAGGTTCTCCGGTCAGAGAAGAGGATAGAGGAATAGCTACGAACACTGAGTCAATGGAGATGACTCTAGGAAAAATACGGGACTCTCCGGATCAAGTCGTCGTTCCCATGGATATCTCCCCCGAAAAGGTCCCCACCATCACCAAGAAGATAGAATCTATGACTCTCGAATCCCCACCGAAAATCCCTCCCCCGACCGATTTAATAGCACCAAAACCGTCATCCACAAAAAGAGTAACTTTCTCTCCACTCCCAATTATCCACCTGATCCCTCCCCCTGAATCTCTTGATTTGGAAGTCCTGACCTCTAATGTTGACCCTGTTTTCCCCGACCTTGAGACACTCATCCCAGAGATTTTCTTAGAAATCCCTTACTCTGACGTTGTCCCTGATCCAACGACCCCTGACGTTTCCCGTAATTCAAAGATTTTTGATCCTGAAATCCCCTCCGAAGTTAAGACCCCGGATTCCAAAGTTGATACCCCTGTAGGACCCTCCCCACCCGAAGTTCTTCCCGATATACCGGTCCCCGAACCCGAAGCATTTCTCGAAGTAGTGACCTCTGCTCCTGTAACACTCCCCGAAATCACAACTCCTTCCCCTGAACCTCCATCACAAGTAGTTACTTACGCCCCAGTAGTCTCCAATGTAGGGAACCCCCAAAATTCCTCTATGCTTAACGTGCCGTCCTCCCCACCCAAAAATACCCCATTTGACATTTGGAATAGCCCCCCAGTTGTTCCCTTGATGTCGATCGTTTTCGATCGACCACCCACACCACCCCGCCGAACCCGTCCCATCGAATCTCTCTTATCCCTCAACTTGGACCCCGCTCCTCAAAATACCCACCCACAGTCATCTCACCCAGACCATGTCCCATATCATCTTCGATTTCACCCCTATAATTCTCGTCCTATTCCGAACTTCCCTGGATCTCAACTCGACAGAGGCTTACGAGTCCGACGACCCTCAGAACTGCCCCCGTCACGCATCCCACGTCAACGACCAACTGGTCGGGACGACCAGACCCCAGAGGGGGGCATGTAGGAACCCAATCCCAATATAGTTACGCCGCGCTCACTCTGGTGAGGCGCGACGTGACCATTTCCCCTTCCAATTTCCATCCCCGTCGACCCACGTCATCCCCAACTCCTTCCCAACCTGACCCAATGTTATGTAAGGAAGAGCCATGCTCTTCCTTACCAACTCACACCATCTCTACCATTCGCGTTCTTCACTAACCCCAGCTCCCAGCTCACTCTCCGCGCTCTGATTTTTTTCCCGAAGGATTTGTTTTTTTTAGGAGGTTCCATTCCTCGAATTATTTTTACTTCTTGTTGGCCTTGAGGCCCCATTTTATAACCTCTTGTGAGGATTCTTTTTTTATTATTTTTGTGGAAATAAAAGTGAGCTCCATTAGCTCGAAGAAGTTAATTTGTTCCCGATTGTCCCAATTTTGATTTCCATCGCTCCCACATCTCACACGTAAATATGTATCCCTTGTACATGTGTAGGTACATTATTACAGACACCAGAGCATGCGAGTGTGTATTTATGTAATGGGCATGTTTGTACGTATTTATTATGTAAGTAGGTCCATCTGCGTCTACATTATTTGCGAATGATTTTACAAATACAAAGGCGAGTTGGGTATTTATGGAGAGCGGAGTGTTTCTTTGTATGTAACAACTGTGATGGGTTAGGGCCAAAAGAGGGGAATAAATGGGAACGCTGTGCATCCCCCAGCCTTTGTATGCAGGAGTCATTTGTAATGCATAATGATGGACGTAACTCATACGCAGAAGCCTCCGAGGGGGCTTGGGTGGGAGATGGAGTGGGAAATAAAAGGAGGGAGGGAGACAGGCCGGCATTTGAGAAAATGTGAACTCAATGTCCGCAGTCCGTCCTGGGGTTCCGCTGAGAGTCATGGAGAAAGTCATCCCAAGTCCCCCTGCACCTTGTCCAACCTGGCAAGCAAGGGGATTGGAAGGGATCGTAAAATTTCTATAAAGTAACTACTCGGGCCAGACATTTTTTTTTCTCTCAGAAGATTTGAATAAATAAAAGTGTCTCTCTTTTATTCAGCCTCCGTCATCTCTCTCAGCATGGCTGTGGACTTCAATAATATAACAAGAGGGGGGAAATCCATGAATGCGTAAAGGTTATGAGATTATATGTCAGGAGTGCAGATGCAAACTGAGCTAAGTCCTTTTCCAAAATTTTATTCCCAAGATCTGAAAAACTTGTTGCAGTAATTTCCAATCAATCATATTTGAGGATCACATGTCCTAAGAATTTTAATTTGAAGTCTGCCAATACTTTTTTTTTACTTGTCACAAAAAAAACTCAAATCTAAATTATAAATTCTTATTAAAATCTCAAACATGTGATTGGACTTTTCTGCATTTTATTCATCGTTATACTTCAAGGTCCTTTCATTTTTCATTTGAATGAGTAACAACATTGGGAAGATTTTTTGTGATGAGATGTAAATAGTTTTTTTTTGAAAAAAATGCACTTATTTCAGTTTGCATCTATCCTCTTTTCATATGTAGAATAAGAGATGTATATAAGAGGAAAAGGCTGACACCAAACATGACTCTCTCTCCAATCTGAATAAAGTTGTTGGATGACGATTTCTTTTTTTTTTGAGGAAAGCAAAAGATTATTTTTTGCTATATTTCCAATATAAATATTATATAAGCTCGACCTCCATGGCACGATCCCATTTCGAGGGAGTAACATTTCCAGGGATGTGGAACGGACACTTTTCTTTTGCATGGGAACATCATACTTATATTTCATCCCATAAACACACCCCGGCATGTGTATTATTGATGAGGAGAAAGGACGATGTGGGGAATCGTATCAGATCAAAATCCATGATTCATACAGGAAATTCCCATTTTTTCCCTGCTCCTTCGTCAAAAGAGAGTAGTTGCAAAAGAAGAGGAGGAGGGCAAAAAATACTTCCAGCCCCTTTTCATTCTCAAGTCTGGTTCTCCAGAAATCATCAAAAGCCCAAGATTTCATTCAGCCAATTCTCTAACTTTGCATATATACACAGTTGGTTCAGACCTATGTGTCTGGGATTTTCCGATAAATTAACTCGTCAAAATTCCAGGTCTTTATAAAAATAAACATTGTAGACTGCAGCTAGTTTGAAAACTTTTTATGGCACAATTTCTATTTCACTGTATTTATTTCTAACAATTATTTTTCCTCATTGAAATAAATATATACAAAAATTATCAACAAAAATATTATTAAAAAAGTCCCCCAATTTTGAATAAGGGCATCGTTCATATATTTTTAAAAAGTTGTATCATATTTAAAACCAATGAACATTTGTAGGGCTTTAATGCTCAACTGAGAAATTGGGGAAAAAACAGATTATTTTGGAGGACCTAATTCGATTTTTGATTTCAAAATCCTAAAAACGAGTTTAATTATATTTTGCAGTAAATCTGTTTGGCTTTAAAACAAACTATTTATTACATCCCTTGGATGATAAATACAAGCCCGGGAGTCAGTTACGTTCAGTAAGGTCGGGAGAAAGTACAAGAGAAAGTGTGGAAGTTGAGGAGTAAGAATTTATTAACGGTTTCTTTGTTGAGACTCTGTGTATAGAGGTGCTGGGAAGCTGAAACTAATTCACTTGGTCCGGTTTGTAGGAAATTGTCTTGTTTTTCTCAAATTTAGTTCATTAAAGCCTGTCAATTTTTGTGGCCCCAGTGGGGAAAAATGTAAAGGAACAATTTACTCTGAGATTTACCTAAACTCAACATGTGTGGAAGGAAAGATCATCAAAATATGTACTTGTGTGGATACTTGTGTTAGTACATGAGTGCAAAATCTTTGGACTGAAAATGGATGTAAAACACTGATGTATGTACATACATATGTACCTACGGCCTACTACTCTTTGAAGAGGTGTCGGATGGAATCTGGACCAAGTACTAGCAATAAGCTAATATGTACTTCAGAGCACTTTGGAAGGGAAGGCAAAGATAGATGGCAAGGTATGGTAAGGTAATAATACAAAATAGGGTTGGTCAGAAAAGGGTTAGGGTTAACAAGTGGAAAACCCAACAGAGTTAACTCTGTGAACAGAGATATAATGGGTATAGGGTAGGTACTCAGACTCAGGTATGGAATATATATCTGTACAAAGATATACGTATGTACGTAGGATGCAGGTAATAATGTGTTCTCGGAAACACTCAGTTACGTAATGTATATAACAAAAACAATTAAATAAAGTTTATTTCAAGAAAAGAGTACTGAAACATATGTACTACAACGTAGTACATCTACAAAATATTTCAAATAAAATAAAAAGGGGAGTGGTGACTGATACAAGTTACACCACAGGTCTCAAAAAGGGGATCTGAACACTACAAGGGCCAAAAGATTAGTGGATAGTAGCCTTGTGTTTTCCAGGGTATTTATACCCTGGAAATTGCAGTGATTCCCTAAAAGTAGCCACTATTGCAAATAGTGGTCAAAAGGGGCTCCGAACCCCATACAAACACATGGGAATACATAATAAAATGATTCCTAAAATTAACTCAATAAATTTAAATGAGTAGGTCCTGGACCTACTAACTCGCAGAACACATGCGAGTACATACTTACTCCGATCCTCCCAACAAATGCAAAGTGAGAGATAGGATAAAAAAGGTAAATAAACATTACGCAAAACAATAAGAAAAGGGAAATTAATATCCAATGCATGGACCTAGTGCTATACGGGCGGCACTGGTCATGCTAATCATACTACGTAAAGTACCGTACTATATCGTACGTACTTCCCTACAAATGCCCGACAGAGGATCTGTCTGTTTACATATGTATAGGTATGTTACTCTAAGTCAAGTGTTTGTTCAAAGGATGTACATACGATTTAAAATCTGAAGAGCGTGTTGGAAGCATGTGTCAGGATTACTACATACATAGTAGGACATATGTAAGACATATGCTAGGAATAGTGCATGTGTGTTTGGATTGAAACCTACGTTTGGGCTGGCAATGGTGTGAGACGGGAATGTACGGGAAAAAAATGGAAATATAAAACCTTGATAGAGATAATGAACCTAAGCTTTCCTTGAATAGCCTTGGACGATAGTGTGGAGAAAGTAGAAAAGAAAATGTTGCTAAAGGGAGAGGAAACTTCCGAACAATGTGTACAGAATTGAGCACTGGGGAAAGAACAAGTCTTGTAGATTTTAAGGCTGACAAGTTTTATGACACCATCCGTAAACTACATTTTATGACGGAATCCTTGTTCCGAATGAGTTGATGCTCCAATAAAATTTTGTAGCCTCATGTCATGCCTCATAGTGCACAAGGGCCAGAGGCATATACAATCCTCCATAGCTCTCTGCCCAGTGGCAGGTGCATGCATACATGGGACGGTAATTGTAACAAGTGAACATAGCAAAAGGACTTTTTAGCACATCGGAAAAGTCAAGTGACGCTTTCGGGAGGAACACACTCCACACTCAAGGCTCCTTCCATGTGCATACAATATCTATGTATATTCAAAGGCAGACAGTCCTCCTACCCTTTCATATATCTTCCTCAGAGTCATAGTTCCATGAGTATAGGATCAAATGCTCCATGTGTCTTCTGTGGTGTTTCATAAGAAATCATAGATAGCTAAGTCTCATCATCTGCCTATATATAGTCGAAGTAATCCCATAGATTTTTATCGCTCTTTAGCATTGCCCAATCTTAATGCTCTTCATGTGTCTGTGCATATATGTATGTACATGCATGATGCAAGCCTTAACATTTTGGTATCTTTATGCTCATCCTCCTAACGCCTACATGCCTATTGACGGGGCCGCTCTGGAAGGAAATAATGCTCCTCAGATTCAGCACGTTCTTTACAAGCATTTCTCAGGGGACAGTACATACGGGATGGGTCAGGGAGCACGGAGGAAGTTGTGAGAAAATATTGTATCTTCGTGGAGTAATTCTGTCGGAGTCACTGAGTGACTCCGGAGGAGCAGTAGAGAGAGAGAGAGGAAAGCGATTTCAAATGTCAACTTTTGTACGTTTAAAGGGTTATTTGTCTGTCTGCAGTGTTGTCATAATAGGAGGAGAAAAATCTCCATCCTTGTACCAGTAAATAGTGTCGAGTTTTGGGATTAAAATCCTCGAAAATAAGGCTTATGTTCCCAAAAGTATTTCACTTTCTCATCTTCCCCTTCGCTCCTTGTATGACTGGAGGCGGGTGAGGGGACAGGAAGAGGAGATGGGAAAGTTCCATTGAGGGAGCCGTTGTGGTAGGTGTGAGGTTGGAATCTATGGAGAAAATCCGTTTCCCATTGCAACTACTACATGGGAAATGGCAAGCTTGTTCCGCAAGTTGTGCTCATGCTTAATTTACAAGATGAAAAAGGTTTTTTTTTGTAGATATCCGCCAGGATTGAAAACAACTTGCATATTTTTTCAAAGTGTAAGTGAATAATGCTTGGAGAGAGTTTTCTTTGGAAGCACACGTACATACGTAGATGGTATCTACTTATAGGGAGATGACTTGCGAGGAGTACAAAATTACATGGAGAAAGTACGTATGCTAAAATTCATGGGGAAAGTAGGTACTTATGGGAAAAATACACAGGATAGAGTCCATATACAAAAACTAAGTGGAGAGAGTACGTATACAAAAACTAAATGGTGAAAGTAGATACATGTACAAAAATAAATACGGATAGAACGGGCATATAGAAAAATACGTGGGGAAAGTACACATGAAAAATTACAGAGTATATAAAAGTGCATGCAAGAATAATACGTGGGGAAAGTACGTATGGGGAAATTATGTAAAAATGTTAGCTGAAAATACTCGGAAAAGTTATGTGCATAAAGGGTTGGTAAATGCATAAGCAAAAAGGTATTCCGGGAGGGTGAGGACCATATATTGTATAGTCCTCATAGTGTAGGATAAATATATATGGGGAACATAATATGAAGCCCCAACATGAGGAAATTATAGAGTAAAGTGAATAGCAAAAGTAGATGTTCAAGCCCAGAAAACAAAAGGAAGCAAGGGAATGGGAAAAGTATGTATTTATTTTCGCTCCATGCAAAAGCGAAGAAAGATGGAAAAACAAAACAAGAAAAGAATAGCAAGCTTTCTCTCGGTCTCTCTTCCTCTCACTCATCTCCTGTGTAAAGGGTGGAAAGGAGGAAGGGAGGGAAAAGAGAAATTATTGTGGGAGTTCCGATATTTTCTGCGGCTTTTCACTTTCCTTCCCTTGTCTTATCACTCTTGCGCCTCAAGTTTAAGCCCTAGCCTTATGTTCTGTCTTGTATCATTATGCAAAACGAGAATTCGTTTGCAATGTAGTAGTAATTCCTGTTGGGATGGGAGCCCATGACGTACATACATATGCCCATGGCTAGGCACTTATAGTAGGTTATTCAAACAAAGTCTCAAGAGGATGTTATTCTTTTTGCTCCGTGTACAGCCTCGTACACTTTTCATGTTGAAATGCTCACTTTTCCATGAAAAGCTGAATTCCAACTTTTAGCCACTCCTCCAAAATCCTTGCAAATGTAACTTTACTAATTCCTACGGAGAAAGTACAAATGCTCCTTGAGAGTAACAACAACGATTAAATCTCCCGTAGTTAACAGGGCCTGACAGGAAGCCTAATGGTATTCAAAGGCGAGAAAAATTGTGGGGATCTAAGCCCACATCACCCAGCCTTGGAGGGCAAAGCTCCTCGTGACCCATTTAATAATTCACTTGCTCTCAAGGAGGATTTTTCCCTCTGAACATATAAATATGTATGGAAATTTATGTACGAACATCCAAATGTGTTGTTGGAGATGAGGAGGAAGATAGCTGTGTGTAAGGCTGAGAGTAAAGCTCTAAGGTGATGTCCGTGTCTACAGCTCCAGTCAAGTCTACAGAGACTTGTTAGTTCCTTAAGTGAAATGCCCTACCGGGGAAAAGATGAGTGCTCTTCGTCTCACTTGCAGGAATCAAAGTAGTAATCCAAAGTGAAGATCAAGAGGTGGGGAAAGTAGGAGAAAGGGCAAGAGAGTGGGAAAAAGTAGGAGAAAGCAAATAAATAAGGGGTTCCCAAATTTGCACATTCCAGGCCAACTGGCCAGGAATTTAAAGGGGAATGGAAACCTGGAGCCTCGGAATGCGGTGGGAGAAAGTTGAGAGGGAGAAAGTGGAGCCTTGAGTTATCTTCAACTGAACAACACTGAGGAAAATCCCCTCCATCAAAAATTAATTCCCAACACCAAGAATATCAGGGGTTTGATTTCGAAATCGAGGACGAGTGAAAGTTACTTTCCCCGAATTTCTCTCCCTAAATTAAAAGGGCAGTTGAGTTTAGCTTGAGACATAGTGATCCCGAAACACATGTTCTTACCCAACAACAGTCAATAACCCTTTAGTACGTATCAGATTCCATTATCGTACCATATCACTTTTTCCCATCTCGTCTTCTTCTTTTCCTTGCAGCAGCTCTGTTTCATGAACGGAACTTGACAAAGTGTTGCTCCCATGAAAATTTAATCCTCATCTTTGAGCTCTCTTGCATCTCTTCTGCGTCTTTAATTTTTCGAGGTTTCCAATCCCGTAGAAAGCTCCCTATTTACACAGATCCTTGTATTCATTAAGTATATAGCATTCATAAAAATTTTACTGCTCGCAATCAAAATCAGAGTACTAACCTCTCACCCCGTTCTTATTTCTCTTCTTAGTCCTCCCATCGTCCCTAACACATTCTCGTCTTTTTGGCCCGTAAACCTTAGACTTAACGCTACTTTCTCCTCACGATCATCTTTCTTCGGCTCAGGTACCTGCACTGTGGGAGGTTGGCTTCCAAAGCCTCTCTCTCTCTCTCTCTCTCTCTCTCTCTCTCTCTCTCTCTCCCCTCTAGTCTTGCAAATAAATTGCTACCAAATTACTTTCAGTAATTATTTCGTATACGTACTCCTCAACATCGGAGAATGCAAGTACATACGTAGTTTTCAAAGCTGGAGAAATTTGCTTGGGGATATAATTTTGTATGCATTTAATAATTTGGAATGTGGGTGTAGAAGGAAAAAATCCATGAAAGTGTATAATTATACGGACTCAAGTGAGGTTTATGGGAGCTTTCACTAGCTTGGATAAAAATATAACCCCAATTAGCTATGCTTTCTCCATGCATTCGATGTATGGGAGCCAAAGCCAGTCATTTAGAAGGGGCTCCAAAACGCCTTTTCCACATGTACCTCTCTCGCTCTCTCTCTCTTTCCCTCTTCCTCTATGTACAGTACTTTCACCAGCACTACAATAAATCCATGCACATTGCACAGCTAGACTTTAAAGGTCCAATGTATAGTTTGTGTATATTTGGGAATATTTATGTACGCAATAAAAATTCCTGGAATCCAAAACATTGGTTTGACTCTGACTCGGAGGAAATACGAAGCCTGCACGCTCTTCCAAGTCCCTAACTAAGCTTAGGTCATTTGATTACACTAACAATTTTTTGGGCAACCTGCGGTTTCAATTCAACTTCCCCCAGCTCACGGAAAAGCGAGGGGCGAAAGCTCCAGTAGTGATTTGTAAATAGGAGAGAGAAAGCAAGATAAAACTGAGGAAGGCTCTCGACCACTCGCACCTCCGGCGGGCTTGATATTATTGGTGAATGAGTTAGTCATAGGAAACAGCTTACTTATTACTCTGTCTGGTTTTAGAGAGCTCAGCCAGCTTACAAGCAAGAGGATGGGGATAGTCTGCACGGCTCTGGTTACTTCCACTATGAAGGACTGCACGCTCTGGGGGTTTCCCCTCTATGCATTTTTGAAGTGAAAGAATAATAGTGCAAAAAGTGAGGGAAAAAAAACTCATGAAAAATTAGGTTATGCAAAAAAAAGTGAACACAGTATGATTTTCCTTGCATGCCAAACACTACAAACCAAAACTACTCACCGTCCCTTAGGGTACACACTGTCTGGGAAATATGTACATGGAATGTCATGGGATTATAATAATTGTATAATTTGGAATTTACTTCTCTTCACGCTACATATCTATTCTTCGCCTGGACGCCGCCCAGCCAATTATTCCCGTCAAACAAATGGGGCACTGTAAGACTGGATGTCATTAGTGAAGGCGTGAGGATGATTACCTTTATTTTCATATTTTCTTCCCATTCTTCTTCACCCAATTTATTTTGTCACTGGAATGCTTTGCTACATATTCCTAAAAAAACAAGGGAACAAAATGCGCCTGTCCAATAAAAACCTCGTAAGAATTACTCTCAGATTTGCTGTCCCATTAGAAAATCGTTTTTCGTGCTTGAAAATTTTAATCTCATCCCGGACTGGGCTACAAATCATTTTAAAAATGCTCCACTGACATTAGGCATCTAATATAACGAATGCTGATTGAGCAGAAAAGTTTTCATTAATAGATCCATTGCTTTATGATTAATGTCTGGAAAGGGAAAGCGGGATCCTATCTGAAGTTATAAGCCTTCACTCATACGTTGATGAGAATCTCAGGTGGTTGGGGCTGAGGTCAAATATCGACCTTGACTATAGACAGGTATTCAATATAAGACTACATTTTGTTATGTGGTGTGAGTTTACAACCAGTCTCCAAAGGGAGGATGGAATTCGAAATGTTTCAGCAGTTTTAGAGAGAAAGGTATGTGAATGAGCAGGAGGAGGGTGAAGAGGAATGATAAGCTTTCCCTCCTTGTGTATAGACACAGAGCTGGCATGAGGAATATCTGACTATTCTTTTGACGGATTACATGTATCTACATATATAGGATGTAAGTATGTAATGTGCAGACAAAAAGGGCCCAGTGGCATGCAAATACGTCCGCCTCTTGGCGTGGAGGGAGAGGGAGAGAGAATGACTGACGGAATGACTGCTCGCAGGCTAAAAGTGAAAGCAGTTGGTGTATTGTATGAAAGCTGACTGGAATGAGCGTATTGAGTGGAGTTAAATGGGAGAGATGTTGGATGGCGATAGAAACACATTGATAAGGCTTGTTTCAGTCCCCGCTCATTTTTCTACAGAGTTGAAATATTAATGATACTGTAGCTGTTTGAAGTCTGTTCCGGCAGAACGCACGGAGAATGAGGAACAACTTTCTCTGAGGAATGAACAACAAAACCTTGAGTTACAAGCCACCGATCTATTTTAATGCTCCTTAATTTGTCGTGTATTAAAAGCTGGACAGGAAGTTGTGGGGAAAGTGGGACAAAAATAAATTGCTTACTCAGAGAGAGAGAGAGAGAAATGTTGGAGGGAGAAAGTCCTGGAGAAAACAGTTTCCCTTTGCGGAGGTCTGTTTTGGAAAGTCCTGTCTTTTTGGAGAAGGGAAAGGTTACCGGAGCAAGTTGGTTTTCTGGTTGGAGAAAGTGAGTGAAAGGGAAAAAGAAAGGAAAGGAGAAATTTACAGTCGAATAACGTATGGGGAAGGACTACATTGCGCATCCTAAGGTTTTCCAGAAAAACAGTAAAAATCACATGTATAAAGGAGTGCGAGGAGGAGTGTAGCCACAGAGGAACTAAGCGGAAATGCTAACATTTATACGTACAAATCCTGTACTTACATAGGTAACAAGGTAAGAAGAGTTATCATCTCCATGGAATTTCCGTACCTTTCTCCCTTTCTATATCTCGTCTTCCTCTCCCCTTGCCCACATTATATTCCGGGCACATCCAGCACGAATACCTTTTTTCTTCTTTACTCTTTACACGCTTTCCCACGATCTATGTACCTTCAGGTTAAGAGTAGCTTTGGAAGGAGTGAGTCTCTCTTTGCTTCTATTTCCGATGCTCTTACACCACTATCTTATAATGATTTTTGTACTCAAGGTCCGACCAAATATTTGTTAGATGGTGGTAATGTTTGGTAACTTTTTTTTCCCTGGCCTAAGCTATCATGTGGAAAATGCAAGCTTCACCTGAGCCAATTTACATGCTTGTTATCACTTTGGAACGTTTCACTGGATATCCTTCTAGTCATGAGTGCTCTTTGCATTCTAAAACTTTTGCTTTCTCCAGTCGCCTCTGGGAATTCAATGAAAGTTATTTTTCGGAGGTCGGTGCATTTCCCAGCGTTTTTCACTATTCCTCATGCATTTCTTTGGCTACTTCCTCAGAACGACAGGGTCTGTTGATGGCCCTGAGAATCATACTTTACCTGACTTGCTCTCTATGCAAATTAAAAACACGGTACTCATAACAATTTCTCATCAATTTTTACAATTTCATCTTTTAAATTCAACTTTCCCCTTGAAATACGTTATTTTTACCCTTTTACCTTCCTGTTCCAACTTTCACTTAAATTTTTAAAATTCACCTGAATTTCTCCCGCTTTCACCTGACTTTCCCCAACTTTCACCTACTTTCTCCAACTCTTACCTGCTTTCTCCAACACTCTCTCCAAGATTTTCGTAAAGAATAATTTGGGCAAGAAATTCCCTTGAAACCATTGATGCGCTAAATGATGGGATTTTATGGCCTCCCTGCTTCATCCAGCCCCATTTGCCTAGCTTGAAGACCCCTTATGCCGGTATTTTGTGGGGATTCTAGGTAAATCTTGGATGCTGATCTTCAATACTTGACTACTATATGGATCTATGTATATATACAGAATGAAAAGTAGGAGAGGGAAGATGGAAGGCATACAGTTGCAGATAGAGTGAAGGAACTTTCTTCGTTGAGAGTGTTCCCTGGAATTGAGATGGTTTGTAAGGAGTTACACACCCGTCATAACTCTTCGTCAGCAGCAGAAT